>JXCR01059971.1:163439-183021 GCA_002079205.1 Phalaenopsis hybrid cultivar
TATATATATAGTGTAATAATCACATCGAGGTGCAATTTATTTTATAAAAAGTTAGTATTGGTGTTATTTTTGATTTAATATTAATGATGTGTGATATATAAATAATATTAAAGTTTAGGTGTTAGATATATAAATACATAAGACTTGTGGGTAGGTGTTTAAAAATATTCCATAACTTTGTTGTATTGCTACATCTAGTCCCCCTATACAAAGGTTAAAATGACTTTTTAAAGGCATTTTAACATAGCTCTATAAATCAAATCTTTTAGTAAATATTTTGGCCACCTTCAATTACTTGTCAACTCCAATTCATTCAATTCTTATCCTTTTAAGAGTGGGGTCATTGTGACCACTATTCACTAGCTAACTCTAGGTCACTCTATCCTTCTTCTTATGGGTGAGGGATTGTCATGATAGCTCAAATTATTCTATAGCCCTTAAGTAGTATTGTGCCAATTGTAGGACATTCAATTATTACAATTAGTTTTGTCCTCATCTCTATAAGGAAAAAAATATTATGTATGTGTGAATTCACAATAGTTAAGATTAGAAATTCGAGGAAAAAAATTGAGAATCTCCCATGCATAAACACCTTTCTCCCTGCGAACACATGTAATATTGGCTCCATCACTTTGAGTCTTTTACCAAGCCTTGGTTAATCATCTACCATAAGAAATTTGGTCTCTTGTCTCTAATCGATCCAATTCTTCCTACTAAGTATGTATTGATAATTTTTAGAGTGGAGATGATAAATAAGTTTTCTCTTTTTTCATCATATTTTTTCTCACATGCAACTAGAGCTGGCAAAACGGCTCATTGTTCGCGACCAGCTCGCATTTAACTGGTTAAGTAGCTCGTGTTTGATTCATTCGCTAAGTAAATGAGCCGAACACGATACAAAGTTTTGTCATATTTAGCTCACTAAGCAAACGAGCCGAACACGAATAAATTCTTCGTGTTCAAAATATAAAGAAGCAGAACACAACAGTGGTATATTTCAACGAGCCGAACACGAGGTGTTCTGCTCGGTTACACCCCTACATGCAACATATAGAATATTTCTCAATATTGATATAATAATAATGAATTTAAATCATTTTTCTGTGACTTGAATTACTTCATTCCGTAGAAAAGTTTGAATTTTTTTTTGGGAAAATTGAGAGCCAAGCACATTCATTTCAATAAATAAAATACTAAATAAAAAATTACATAAAAGCAGCAATTCGAGAACATCTGCCGAACCAGTTAAGTATTAAAAAAAATAAAAATATGAATCCATGTTAACAGCCTTGTTTAGGCATGAACAGATCTTCCAGAGGAATAAGTGGGAATAATACTGTATTATTGTCACCATAATGTTCAATTAAAATAAGCCCANGTAGCTTTGTACCTAGTCTTTTTTGTTGACTATGCATAGCCCCACATAAAGCCATGTGCATAGTCAAAACAACTCGAGCGCGAAGTATTAATTTTTGAGTTAATAAAATAATTCAAGCGCAGAGTGTTAGATTTTGAATCTATTAAATTTAAAAAGTTAAGCGAGATTGAAACTTTCTTTGGCAGCAAAATAGATATTGTTGAGCAATAAATAAAATAAATTATAAGACAAATAAAAAAAACCTAATTCTCAAACAATACCTCCTCTTATACCTCCCTCGAGCCAACAACAATCAATATACAAGCTCCAACTAAAAATGGGCTTGATGCTGAGCAAAAGCTTTTAATTCCTGTTGCTCAATTTGAAAGAAGATCAATTTTCAATGATGTGAAGAAGAGATATTCAAAAATTAAAGTTTTACATAAATCTCTATTCACAATAGAGGGAAAAAAAAGAAAAGATTTACAAAAAAAACAGTAAAAAAGAAAGCAAAGGCTTGAAAAAACAGAGAATTAAAAAAATTTGAGAAGGAGCGTGCTAAAAAAAGAAGACAAGGAAAGAATAAAATAGTTGAGGAAAAATTCATGTCGGAAGAAAGAATTGAGCTGATCAATATATTGTGCAAATCTGATCTAATGATAATATTTTTATAAGTGCAAACATACTAATATTACTAATATTGGATTGATTTGCAGTCAAGAATAACTCATGTTGTTATTGAATTGTCGACCCATAAGCTGTTATAAAAAAATAAACTAGAATTTATTGATAAATGTTGTGGACTATTTAAGAAAAATAATGATATATTGATTTTTTTAATTATTTTTTAATTTACTTTAAGATGCATAAATTATTCATGATGAAATACAGGAGTGATATCATTATGAGTTCTGACAATCTTATGTTGTATAGAAATAATATTAATGATGTTTTTATAAATGAATATTTTGGTGAAATTAACGTGAATATATTTATATATTTATTAGTTGAGATGAATGCACTTGCTTCTAGATTGTGTTATTTCTAAAAATTTCATCTCTGCATTACCAATACTAAATAAATGTTTTCAATCATAAAAATAATGTAGTTAATAAGTTCTAACGGTATTTTTTTTATTTGCAATGTCATTTTACATTTAATCTCATGAAAGAAAGCTGAATTTTGTTAGTTTAAAAAAATGTGAAAACGTCTGAATTAGTTGTAACATCAATCGTTAATAATCGGCATTGGATTTTACTATTTGTCAATTTAATGCATCAAACAATAATAATGAATATAGTAAGTATACACTTTTTATTCTTTATTTGTGTTATTATAAATATACTTATGAACTAATTAAATTTATGTATTTTCTTAATGTGACCGATAAAATTTATATATAAAGTTTTTGGTGATGCATTTGATTACAGTTATTGACTGACCAATTAAAGTTGTTAGCGACAGTCCATGCTAAGCAGATAGTATTTATTGCCTCATATGTGTTTGTAAATTTGTAGTTTTTTATTTTTCGAGGCGTAGTCAACTTGAGCGGGCAACACTCAATAAAAATTTGAATACAATCATGTTGGACTGAACATGTCATTCAAATTACTAATTAAAGGTGGAAATATTATGCATAATATAGTTTTTCTCGACAAAATCATTAGTACAACTTGATTTTACTCAATAAAGACGAAACTATCATAATGATATTATCTATGTTATAGCATAGTACTCAAGAAAAATGGAGTACAATCATATTATAATAAAGAAGATTTTTAAAATATCATATCCTATAATAAAAACATTTGCAATATGGGTGTGGGCGTACTCAAATAAAAATGGATTATGACTAATTAATGGTCAAAGCATTATGCACAACATTGTTTTATCGAATAAAAATAGTATAAGAAGAAACGTTCATAGTGATCTTACCTATGTTATTACATGAAGTACAACCGATTGTACTAAAAAAAATGGAGTACAACCATGTTGTTGTAAAGAAAAAATTTCAAAATGTCATGTTCTTTAGTAAAACATTGTATGCAATATGGTTGTCCTTAAATAAAAATGGAAAATAACTAATTGAAGGTCGAAATATTATGCACAACATTGTTTTACTCAATAAAAATATTAGTATAATTTGGTTTTACTCAATAAAGATGAAACATTCATAATGATCTTATTTATATCATAACATGAAGTACAACATGATTGTACTAAACAAAAAATGGAGTGCAACTATGTTTTATTGAAGAAAAATTTTTAAAATGTTATATCCAATAATAAGACATGAAATGCAATGTGGTTGTACTCAAATAAAAATGGAGTACAACTAATGTTTATATAAGTGAAAAATATCCAAAATGTGTTGTCATATGTCAAAAGATGGTGAATAACCATGTTGTACTGAGGAATAAAAGAAGTAATCAAAAGATTTCTTAAAAAAATAAAATATTAGTTTAAAAAGGAATGCTGAAGCGCAGGTGACCTCAAAATCTTCAATGATAGCGCTATGCTTGTCATCCATCTTCGCGGCTACTTTCGATATATTTTTTCTTCTTCGATTTTGGCAAAAAAAACAATATTCAGGCATTGACCCTAAAGCTTCATTTTCTTCTTTTTAAGCTTGGGCAGGGTTGAGGAAAAAGTGACTATACCTTGAAGTATCCTTTTCTTCTTCGATTTTTTATTGTGTTAATCACTACGGGTTGGGTTGGGTTTTGTGCTTCCCTATTCTCTTAGAGAAGAAAGTAATGTTTTTTTAACTTTGACACATGTTAAATTTTATTTGGAGTTAGAATGAAGTTCTAGTCTGGACTCCAAATGCAATATTTTCTCCTGCTATCGAGTGTCGGACTGCCTTAATATTTGGTGGCTGAGTGATATTGCTCTACATAGAAGCCTTCTAGAAGTGCCCCCTAGTAGTTGTAATTTGGAGCGTTGGCATGGAGCAAGGTTTAAGTTACCCTTATTATGACTGCGAGGCTATAGCTTGGATTCATGAAATAATCGTCTTCTATTTAATGAGAAGGTTTAGTACATGAAACCCCTCTCTAGACCTTCAACAAGTATAGAAAATCTTGTTTCAAATCTTTGTGAATACATTCACGGTGAGTGATTGCGATTCATGTTGGATCATAATACCTTGGAGAGGCAAAAAAGTTTTAGCTTCCTAGCTATAGAAATAGCTTTAAAACAAATTTGTGTGCAAGGTGATGGGTAGACTCCAAATGATGAATAACATCAAGTTTTTGACGCACAACTTGTTTTTGTAGTAGTACGCACCATTGTAACATTTAGGGTGGGGTGATGGCTTCAATAGATAAAGATTAATTATGTGGAGTTATCTTTTAATATTGATTGATCATTTTTTGGGTGGAACTTATATTCTAAGCTCTCTCATCGATGCATTGATGTTGGATCATAGATTTTCCATGAACTCGCATACTTCGGGAAATATACCTTGAGAGAGAGAGAGAGAGAGAGAGAGAGAGAGAGAGAGGAGAGAGCTACAGAGAGAAGCTCTAAGATTTTATTGCTTGAGAGAACAAGTGTGAGTGTTTAAGTGCCTTACGTTACTTTGGTGGTTACATAAATATTTTGTAAAAGGAAAATAAAATAAGATGTCTAGCGCATGATGTAGCTTGATAAGCCACTTCCCTAATAGTGAGTTAGATAATCTAATTCAGTGCTAATCGGATCCATGAACACATGCTCATCACTAGATAAGATGAGTATTTTTCGCCACATGGATTTTGGGTAGCAAGATGAATCCGGTAGCTCTATTGAATTCACTTTCTTCACTAGGCCAGGTTGACTTAATCTCAGTCGTTTCTTTTTTAATTGGCTTGGGAATCCCAAACATTCAGGTTTGTTAGGCTTCATCTGGATTTCTTGATGTGACATGATTAATGCTCTCGATTTAAGGGCTTACAAAGCTCTCCTTAAAAAAGATCAAATTTTGCCACAATATTTAGTCAAAGNATAACCCTATTTATAGTCCTCCACGTAGCTTTGTACCTAGTCTTTTTTGTTGACTATGCATAGCCCCCCATAAAGCCATGTGCATAGTCAAAACAACTCGAGCGCGAAGTATTAATTTTTGAGTTAATAAAATAATTCAAGCGCATAGTGTTAGATTTTGAATCTATTAAATTTAAAAAGTTAAGCGAGATTGAAACTTTCTTACTTTCTAACTTTCTAACTTTAGATTTTGAATCTATTAAATTTAAAAAGATCAAATTTTGCCACAATATTTAGTCAAAGGAGGAGAATTTTTAATTATTACTAAATATTTCCCTTNACATACTAGAAAAGTAATATAACAGTACTTTTCTGTAAATTGTGCATAGCATTGATCAATGAATTCTAGCTTATCTTTTGATAATAAATTTCAAGCCGGGAATTCAATAACTACCAGAGCTATTCTTGTTTACAAGTTAGTTTAAAATTACTAATATTGTAATTAAAAATTTTGGTCTAATTTTTTTTAAATTTATCAATAGATCATATTTGTAGAATTTAATGATTAGCGTCCTCAGTTGTTTTCATTTTGTTATTTTTCGGTCTCGTGCTTTCTTCTCAAATGTTTTTTTAATTTTTTCTTTTTCGGGCATTTGGTTTCTTTTCTGCTGCTTATTTTTGAAAATTTTCTCTTCTTTTCATGCTCCCTATTGTGAATGGAGATTTAAGTAGTACTTTAATTATTGTTTCTCTTTTTTTTTCATAGCACTTACAATTGAGCACCTTTCAGTTTGAGCAAATGAGATTTAAGAGCTTTTGCAACTTGATTGTTAGTTCGAGAGGAGGTATTGTAGGATGTATTGGAGGANAGCTGTACAGTAGAAAAAAGGAAATTTAAGAGGGCTGAAAATGACTTTCCTGTAATATTTTGTGCTCTATTTTAGATCTCTCTCGCTGTTTCTTTTTTTCTAATGTGTTATATCCCATCAATGTTTCTCGCCTTTTCCAAACTCATTTGCAATTACATTGTTTAGCTTGAATTTTCTGTTGTAAATTGCATGCTTTGGAAATCAGTACAGCATTAGTTTAATTTGTGTGTATGTGTGCGTGCGTGTGTGTGCGCGTGCATGCGGTTGTGCCTGATTTCAAATGTTGTCATAATTGTACTTGTAGCAATAACCTATTTTTTTTGTAGGTAGTTGAACAAAAAATATAGTGTATGTGGGCTAACAACAAGCACATTTAAGTCAAATACTAATATGCAGGCAAAAAACTTGTTGTTGGTTGAATGAAAAATACGAGAAAATATTACGTTCGGATATAGGGTGTCCAGACAACAAAATATGAGAAAGTATTATATTATATCATTGATAAGAGCATTTAAATGTTTCGTCTTTTTAGAGTAAAATCAAGTTGTATTTATGTTTTTATTCAGTAATATTATGTTGTGCGTCATGCTTCAAGTTTTGATTGAACTTCTGGATGATATTTTGTTCAGAATGACATTGTTGTGCTCGAGTTTTTATTACTAAAATGTGTTTATTGTCTTTTTTTTTTTTTAATATGAAATACGACAATGATTTAGTGAAGAAATGTAGGGTATCTCACAATTAGATAATTCTAAAAATAAACTAAAATAAAAACAAATATAATTTCCTACATAAAAAAATTAATTAAATAATATTTAATCTAGATGTCAATAAAATAATTCATATGCAAATTCAGCTTTAAACAAAGATATTTTTAGCTCAAGTCATGTTGCTCTCTCTATTCGACTCCATCCCAAGAAAAAACAAGTTCTGTAAATTTTCGAACGCGCATTCCACAATCAATGTTATTTGATTATTGTGGAATGCCACTAACAATTTGAACTAGTCAATCTATAATATTGGAGTCAAATGCATCACCAACATTTTTTATGTATAAGTTTTGTTACTTTATAAAAAAATACATAAATTTAATTAGTTCATAAATGTGGTCATAATAACCCTAATAAAAAATGAAAAAAATGTCTGCTTATTATTTTTATTATTATTATTTGATGCATGAGATTAACCCAAATAATTCAGACTCTTTTTTAGTATTTTTATTTACATGACTCACATGCATTTAACTTTCTTTCCTGAGATTAAATGTAGATGCAAATAAAATAAACATAGTTAGAATTTATTAATAACATAATTTTGATATTTGTAGACAATTATTTACTATTGATACTAACCCAATGCAGACATAGAAATGATCAATACATAATTCAAGATTATGTGCATTCTTCTCGGCTAGTAAATATACAACTATATCCACGGGAATGTCACTCAAATATTTATTTATAAAAACATCATCAATATTACTCTTAGACAACATACCATTGTCAGAGCTTATAATGATATCCCTGCATTTCATCATGAATAATTTTGAAATCTTAAAATAAATTCAAAAAACATACTAGAAAAGTAATGTAACATTACTTTTTTGCAAATTGTGCACAACATTGATCAATGAATTTTAGCTTATCTTTTGATAATAAATTTCAAGCCGGGAATTCAATAACTACAAGAGCTATTCTTGTTTACAAGTTAGTTTAAAATTACTAATATTGTAATTAAAAATTTTGGTCTATTTTTTTTTTAATTTATCAATAGACCATAATTGTAGAATTGATTGATTAGCGTCCTCAGTTGTTTTCATTTTTTTATTTTTCGGTCTCGTGCTTTCTTCTCAACTGTTTTTTTAATTTTTTTCTTTTTCGGGGATTTGGTTTCTTTTCTGCTGCTTATTTTTGACAATTTTCTCTTCTTTTCATGTTCCCTATTGTGAATGGAGATTTAAGTAGAACTTTAATTATTGTTTCTCTCTTTTTTCACAGCACTTACAATTGAGCACCTATTAGTTTGATCAAATGAGATTTAAGAGCTTTTGCAACTTGATTGTTAGTTCGAGAGGAGGTATTGTAGGATGTATTGGAGGAGGTTTAGGATTGTTCATTTGATCTACTTGACTTTATTTGTTGCTCAATAATATTTAATTCTGCTGCTAAGAGATGTTTCAATCTCTCCTAGCTTATTGAATATTATAGATTCAAAATCTAATACTTTGTGTTCGTTTTGTGTCATCTACTCAAAATCTTTTTTATGTATAGGATTGTGCAAATTATTATATATAAGACCATGCACATGACTTTGTGGAGGGCTATACATGAGGCGATGTAGATGGATACGTACAAAGCTACGTGGAGGACCATGTACAGGGCTATGCAGAGGATGATGCAAAACAAAAGTTGATAACAAATCCAAATGAGAGGATTTAATGATTAGAACGATAAATATTAGAATCACCAGCTAGTTAAGTTGACTTCTTCATTAGACCAGAAAAAACTAAGATATATTAATATTGAAACGACTAGCATGATTATATTAAAGAAAATTTTACTATGTCCATGATATTGAAACTAATGATTTATTGCATAGTTCAATATTGAATTTGTTACCATGACTACCATAGTTACATTTGTTCTACAATATTGAAACTCATTAGGTAAAAGCTATTGTAGCTAACATGCATACCCATTTTCTTTAATGTAATCATGGTAACAATTTAAGTATTAATGTACGTTATTTTGTTCAGGTTTATGATTTTTTTAGAGATATAATTATGAATGAGTTAGCTTTACTAGCCGATGATTCCAATATTTATTGTTCATCTAGCAAGTTCTATCGTTCAATCATTAAATCCCCCATTTAGATTGGTTTTTCATTATTGTTTTGTTGGTTTCTCTACATAGTCCTATATATGGTTCTTCACAGAGCCCTGTCCATAGTCCTCCACATTGCCTTGTCCATTGTCCTCCACATAACCCTGTTCATAGTCTGCCACGTAGCTTTGTACCTAGTCTTTTTTTTGACTTTGCATAGCCCCCCATAAAGCCATGTGCATAGTCAAAACAAATTGAGCGCGAAGTATTAAATTTTGAGTTAATAAAATAATTCAAGTGCAGAGTGTTAGATTTTGAATCTATTAGATTTAAAAAGCTAAGCGAGATTGAAACTTTCTTTGGCAGCAAAATAGATATTGTTGAGCAATAAATAAAATAAATTATAAGACAAGTGAAAAAACCTAATTCTCAAACAATATCTCCTCTCATACCTCCCTCGAGCCAAAAACAATCAATTTACAAGCTCCAACTCAAATTGGGCTTGATTCTGAGCAAAAGCCTTAAATTCGTGTTGCTCAATTTGAAAGAAGTTCAATTTTCAATGATGTGAAGAAGAGATATTTAAAAATTAAAGTTTTACATAAATCTCTACTCGCAATAGAGGGGAAAAAAAGAAAAGATTTACCAAAAATAGTAAAAAAGAAAGCGAAGGCTTGGAAAAATAGAAAATTAAAAAAATTTGAGAAGGAGCGTGCTAAAAAAAGAAGACAAGGAAAGAATAAAACAATTGAGGAAAAATTCATGTCGGAAGAAAGAATTGTGTTGATCAATATATTGTACAAATCTGATCTAATGATAATATTTTTATAAGCGCAAACATACTAATATTACTACTATTGGATTGATTTGCAGTCGAGAATAACTCATGTTGTTATTGAATTGTCGACCCATAAGCTGTTATAAAAAAATAAACTAGAATTTATTGATAAATGTTGTGCACTATTTAAGAAAAATAATGATATATTGATTTTCTTAATTATTTTTTAACTTACTTTAAGATGCATAAATTATTCATGATGAAATACAGGAGTGATATCATTATGAGTTCTGACAATCTTATGTTGTATAGAAATAATATTAATGATGTTCTTATAAATGAATATTTTGGTGAAATTAACGTGAATATATTTGTATATTTATTAGTTGAGATGAATGCACTTGCTTCTAGATTGTGTTATTTCTAAAAATTTCCTCTCTGCATTGGGTTAGTACCAATACTAAATAAATGTCTTCAATGACAAAAATAAAGTTGTTAATAAGTTCTAACAGTATTTTTTTTTTATTTGCAGTGTCACTTTACATTTAATCTCATGAAAGAAGGTTGAATTATGCGAGTTTAAAAAAAATGTGAAAACGTCTGAATTAGTTGTAACATCAATCGTTAATAATCGGCATTGAATTTTACTATTTGTCAATTTAATGCATCAAACAATAATAATGAATAGTAAGGATACACTTTTTATTCTTTATTTGTGTTATTATAAATATACTTATGAACTAATTAAATTTATGTATTTTCTTAATGTGATCGATAAAATTTATATATATGCATTTGATTACACTTATTGACTGACCAATTAAAGTTGTTAGCGACAGCCCATGCTAAGCATGTAGCATTTATTGCCTCATATGTGTTTGTAAATTTGTTGTTTTTTATTTTTCGAGGCGTAGTCAACTTGAGTGGGCAACACTTAATAAAAATTTGAATACAATCATGTCGGACTGAACATGTCATTCAAATTACTATTTGAAGGTCGAAACATTATGCATAATATAGTTTTTTCTCGATAAATCATTAGTACAACTTGATTTTACTCAATAAAGACGAAAAGATCATAATGATATTATCTATGTTATAGCATAGTACTACAAAAAATGTAGTACAATCATATTATATTAAAGAAGATTTTTAAAATATCATATCCTATAATAAAAACATTTGCAATATGGGTGTACTCAAATAAAGATGGATTATGACTAATTGATGGTCAAAGCATTATGCACAACATTGTTTTGTTGAATAAAAATATTAGTATAAGACGAAACGTTCATAGTGATCTTACCTATGTTATTACATGAAGTACAGCCGGTTGTACTAAAAAAATGGAGTACAACCATGTTGTTGTAAAGAAAAAATTTCAAAATGTCATGTTCTTTAGTAAAACATTGTATGCAATATGGTTGTCCTTAAATAAAAATGGAAAATAACTAATTGAAGGTCGAAATATTATGCACAACATTGTTTTACTCAATAAAAATATTAGTATAATTTGGTTTTACTCAATGAAGATGAAACATTCATAATGATCTTATCTATATCATAACATGAAGTACAACATGATTTTACTAAACAAAAAATGGAGTGCAACTATGTTTTATTGAAGAAAATTTTTTAAAATGTTATATATAATAATAAGACATGAAATGCAATGTGGTTGTACTCAAATAAAAATGGAGTACAACTAATGTTTATATAAGTGAAAAATATCCAAAATGTGTTGTCATATGTCAAAAGATGGTGAATAACCATGTTGTACTGAGGAATAAAAGAAGTAATCAAAAGATTTCTTATAAAAATAAAATAATAGTTTAAAAAGGATTGTTGAAGCGCAAGTGACCTCAAAATCTTCAATGATAGCACTATGCTTGTCATCCATCTTCGCGGCTACTTTCGATATATTTTTTTTCTTCTTCGATTTTGGCAAAAAAAAAAAAAAACAATATTCAGGCATTGACCCTAAAGCTTCATTTTCTTCTTTTTAAGGTTGGGCAGGGTTGATGAAAAAGTGACTATATCTTGAATTATCCTTTTCTTCTTCGATTTTTTATTGTGTTAATCACTACGGGTTGGGTTGGGTTTTGCGCTTCCCTATTCTCTTAGAGAAGAAAGTAATGTTTTTTTTTTAACTTTGACACATGTTAAATTTTATTTGGAGTTCGAACAAAGTTCTAGTCCGGACTCCGAATGCAATATTTTCTCCTGCTATCACGTGTCGGACTGCCTTAATATTTGGTGGCTGAGTGATATTGCTCTACATGGAAGCCATCTAGAAGTGCCCCCTAGTAGTTGTAATTTGGAGCGTTGGCATGGAGCAAGGTTTAGGTTACCCTTATTATGACTGCGAGGCTATAGCTTGGATTCATGAAATAATCGTCCTCTATTTAATGAGAAGGTTTAGTACATGAAACCCCTCTCTAGACCTTCAACAAGTATAGAAAATCTTGTTTCAAATCTTTGTGAATACATTCACGGTGAGTGATTGCGATTCATGTTGGATCATAATACCTTGGAGAGGCAAAAAAGTTTTAGCTTCCTAGCTATAGAAATAGCTCTAAAACAAATTTGTGTGCAAGGTGATGGATAGACTCTAAATGATGAATAACATCAAGTTTTTGCGCACAACTTGTTTTGGTAGTAGTACGTACCATTGTAACTTTTAGGGTGGGGTGATGGTCTCAATAGATAAAGACAAATTATGTGAGTTATCTTTTAATATTGATTGATCATTTTTTGTGTGGAACTTATGGTCTAAGCTCTCTCATCGATGCATTGATGTTGGATCATAGATTTTCCATGAACTCGCGATACTTCGGGAAATATACTTTGATAGAGAGAGAGAGAGAGAGAGAGAGGAGAGATAGCTACGGAGAGAGAAGCTCTAAGATTTTATTGCTTGAGAGAACAAGTGTGAGTGTTTAAGTGTCTTGCGTTACTTTGGTGGTTACATAAATATTTTGTAGAAGGAAAATAAAATAAAATGTCTAGCTCATGATGTAGCTTGATAAGCCACTTCCTTAATAGTGAGTTAGATAATCTAATTCTGTGCTAGTCGGATCCATGAACACATGCTCATCACTAGATAAGATGAGTATTATTCGCCACATGGATTGACGGGTAGCAAGATGAATCCGGTAGCTCTATTGAATTCACTTTCTTCACTAGGCCAGGTTGACTTAATCTCAGTCGTTTCTTTTTTAATTGGCTTGGGAATCCCAAACATTCAGCTTTGTTAGGCTTCATCTGGATTTCTTGATGCGACATGATGTATGCTCTCGATTTAAGGGCTTACAAAGCTCTCCTTAAAAAAGATCAAATTTTGCCACAATATTTAGTCAAAGGAGGAGAATTTTTAATTATTACTAAATATTTCCCTTTTATGATTATATTAAAATTAGATGGACTAGATGAGTGTAAAATGTTGATCGATGTAAGTTAGGCACATATCTTGGGGTATGTTTCTTACTTTCCTTGATGTGTTTGTGCATATATATATATATATATATATATATATATNGACTCCATTGTGTTAAACAACCCTGAAAGTTGCGATCAACTTGCTGTGATTCACCAAATAAAAGAATAAATTTCTTTTACATTCAATTTTGTACATACAATTTTGTACATTCAATTTCTCTCACTAAATCAAGCCACTTGCCGAAGTGGCTGAATTGAGCTCACCCTCGAAGTAACTAAATCAAGCTCTCCGACCAGTATGATCGTTCCCATCTTTCTAGAAAGGACAAACCAACTCATCTATGCAATGGCAAATATCAGAAGAAGCCATCATGACAACAATGGAGCCATCGTGACTAATAAGGGCTTTCATCAGTTCCTTATTAAAGACATTTCCCGACATTTGAGATTCTTTTTTTTCATCCAAATATCAGGGATGGACACCGTACCATCAATACCTGACAGATGAACGATAATAGTTGACATATGCAACTATTAAGATGCTGGAGAAAGACAACATATAGTACAGGATGTATTATTTTAATTATTTTATTAATTTTCTCCCTTATGTATAAAAAGGGAGGAAAAATGAGGATGGAGGACTCATTCCTTTTTTTTCCAAATTCCTCATCTATTTCTTTCTCCTCAGAGATTGCTTTCTATTTATATTCTCTCGAATCCTGTAACCCATGGAACCTCTAGAGAACCGCCTTCCTCTTACTTACCGGAGATCAAAATTTAATATATTTCCAAGGTTCCCTAAAAAATTTTTATCAATCTCTATTTGTCACTCTCTTTACGATGCAAGGTCTTTACCGAGCTGTATGTGCTTATAAACAACACGAAGCCCTATGAACTAAAATAGTTCAACAAGTTTGTTTCATTCTTGTCAAAAATTCAGCCTCTACAACCAGCTACAGTCTCACTCTCTTAATTAATGCTTGAGAGAGAGAGAATTAGAGAGAGAGAGAGAGATTATGTTTATCTAACACTGAAACTTGTGTTTTAAAATGTATACATGTTAAATCTTTCATATTACATCGAAAATATCAACATTTTATCTTTTAAAACACGAAATGCACCTTTTGACGCATAGATAAGGTGGTGTGTGTGTGTGTTGCTTTGATAATTATTAACTTAATGTTGAACTGTTCCTTTTAGGGTAAGCCTTATGCTTGAACTTGGAATTGATTCTTTTTATTTTGTTTTATTTTCTATTTATTTATTTTTGTTTTATTATTGTTCTTTTGTTATTCTCTTTTAAAATAGAAAAATGTTTTGAATGTTTTTTTTTTTATAATTGATGGTTTGAATACAAGTTAAACATTTCAATATATAACTTTATTTGAATTTTACAATTTAAATTATGGTAGCTATAAAAAATATATTATCTAATTTTTTAGAAAAAAACAAATATTTATAATATTCATAAAATCTTTTTGAAAGAATATTCTTTTTCGTCGCAGCTATTTATAAGCAGCTTTATAACTATCTTTATAATTAGCTGCAATGGCTTCAATGGTGGTGGGTTTAGTCACCAAAAAATAAAATAAAATTAACAAATTATGCTCGAAATAGGATTAATTAAAACAAAATTTTTGTTTGGAATGGACCAGAGTAATCATTGTCAACATTTATAATTTTAGAATATAAATAATATTCACTTTGTTTCTTTTTTTTAAGTTCATGAATTTTATTATTTAAACATTTAAAATAAAATTGATTCGATCATGTTCGTATGTATATTTCCGCATACTGCTAGCAAGTTGGTGTAGCCGTGTATGGCTGATAGTTACAAAATTATAATTGTTCTTACAAATTTTGTTATGAATTAATTTTTTTTTTTAATTTAATTTTTTGGCTTGTTTTGTTAGACCATTTCTCATAAATAATTAGCACGAAGAAGGATGAGAAACTTAGTGCTTGTTTAATATCAATTATGTATTTTGTATTATGTTTATGTTTTTGTTTTTTGTTTTATTTTTAAAAACATGATTATTTGGTGTGTTTTTTATAATTTTTTTGTATTTCATTTTTAAAAAAAATTAATATGTTTTTGAAGATACTTAAATTCAAAAACAACAATATTTTAATCAAATATATCAAACATGTTTTATTTTAGATCAGAACATAGATAAAATATAAAAAAATAAAAAATAGAAAACAAAAAGTAAAAGTGATCCCAAAAAGCCAGTTGGCTTAACATGTCGCATAGTGTAGCTTCTATTCTTTATCATCCATGGATGATCAACTCCATATTCGACAGGATCCAAATCTAAAAAAAAATAGAAAACAAAATGTAAAAGTGATCCCAAGCAACCACTTGGCTTAACATGTCGCATAGTGCAGCTTCCTTTCTTTGTCATCCATCGATGATCAATTCCATATTCGACAGGATCCAAATCTAAATTATTGTAATGTTTTAAATGAAAGATAAACATTTTTTATGATGTTGTTTCTTTTGTGATTTAAAACTAGTGAAAAATAGAAAACAAAAAGTAAAATTGATCCCAAACAGCCAATTGGCTTAACATGTTGCATAGTGTATCTTCTATTCTTTGTCATCCATGGATGATCAACTCCATATTCGACAGGATCCAAATCTAAATAAAAAATAGAAAACAAAATGTAAAAGTGATCCCAAGCAACCACTTGGCTTAACATGTCGCATGGTGTAGCTTCCTTTCTTTGTCATCCATCAATGATCAATTCCATATTCGACAGGGTCCAAATCTAAATTACAGTAATGTTTTAAATGAAAAATAAACATTTTTTATGATGTTGTTTCTTTTGTGATTTAAAACTAGTGAAGTGTATTTTCTTAAATAGAAGAAATATATTTTTTTGTTGAAATATATGAAGATGAGAATGATATAAAAGAATAGGAAAGAAGATCATGAACAAAATTATTGAAGGACCAAAAAATAAATAGAATTTGAGAAATCAACAATAGTTAGTCTCTCGGTCTAATGATCTATTATTATTCAAGAAGTTAATTGAAGCTCCACTCACCTGTAGGCTCTCTTTAGAAGGCTTCTGTTTGCCTCTACCCATTGTTTGGACAATATTTACTTGGAGTAGACTATAGAGTCTGAAGGTCATCATTTTTAAATATGATATGTTTCACAAACAAATGAAGGTAACTTACTTGATATATCTTGATTGAGGATACCGTTTTGGCCCATTGAGCTATGAATTGGGTCCCTACAAGTAGAGTTTGGCGAAAGGAAAGGATAAGATATAGAGGTTGTTTTGTTTCTAGGCACCTTTAGTGGAATATGGTTTGAATTTGCTAAGTGTTTGGGTACATGTAGCATTGGAATTACATAAAGGTTGACTTTTTATATGTTGACATAACAAGTTTTTATGCACAAGAAAGTCATAAAAAATTGAAGATTAGTTTTTTTTTTATGAGAAATATAGTGATATGATTTGATCCAGGTCAAGTATTTTGCATGTGACCATTTAGCTTATGTGGATTTTTAAAATTTTAATATTTAATATTTTGGTAATTAGAACATGTTATTCCTTTAAAGAGTTGATGCATTTTAAAAAGTAAATATCAGCATTAAGGTCAACTAATGGGTTTTGATCAAGCAATTGATGGATAGCTCTAATCGAAAAAGCATTAATAGCCTTGGCCCTCCAACCCATTCTCTCTTACCTATTGTTCCCATTGGTAGTTTTGTGCTTGTTCATATTACAATCTTATGTCAGGGACCAAGAATCATGGGATGGGAGTGTGAGAGCGACTTTATATATGACAATGAATATAAGAGTAACTGATCCCTAACCTCGTAGTCAAGCTTGATGATAAAAATAACACAACTGGTTGATCCACTTTAAAATTATATGTTTTTAGTGCATATTTTATGATCGTTTTATGCATATTTTTAGTGATATTGCACTTTAAAGGAATGTGTTTTGTATGTTTTTGGTTTTAAGTACATGAAATAGAAATTTGGAAAAAATTAAAGAAAAATGAACAAAAATTGTGCAAAATGGTATGACGCCATAACGCCGACCCCTGGCGCTATAGTGCCACATACGTGGGCAAAGGGCGCTATAGCTTCAAGACTGGTGCTATATCACCTGTAACATTTCTTCTAGAAGATCCATTGAATTTGACTGAATTTTGAAGGAGTGTTTGAAGCAACTCTTGGTTATTTTCAAAAATCTATTAATATAGAGGACTTTAGTCCCACTTTAGTGTTTAAGTGTATGTTTTAGTGTGTTTTGTATTGTAAGAGTAAAAGTTTGGAGATTTCTTCTAGGAGACTCTAAAATGTGTTGAGGAGAAGACATAAGGTACTTTGTATTTGTATTTAAGTTTTGTTTCTAAGACTTGAATTTCAATACAAATTTAGTGTTTTTGTTTTATTCTCTATGGATTATGAGTAGTTCATTTTCTTTCACCTTGCTATCGGAAATTAGTCTTGTGGGATGAGAATGATTTAAAAATTTTTTTTTTACTTTTAAAAATTGTGATGATTTTTTCGCCGATTCTTCATTGAGTCATAATTTTAGATTTTTGGTGTTTTCATTTAGTGATAGATAGGTTCTCTAGATATAACAAATTTTCAATTTGTATGTCATAAAATAAAGTTTGAACCATCGAAATTCTCAACCTATTACTCAGCTTTGTTAGTCATTACCAACTCAAACTAAAACTTCAGAAATCTCGCTATGATACAACTTGCTGGGAGATATAGAAATCAATTTGAGAGCTCCTAAGTAAAACTTTGAACAAGAGTGCACAAAATTTGAAAACATAGAGCACAAGATTTAATATGGAAAAATTCGAAAACCAAAAAAAACTCTGGAGCCAAACCACACCAAAAAATTCATGAGAACCGGAAAAAATTATGGATCCAAATGAAGAAATTATACATATTACACAACACTCGAGCCTTTTCTCTCTTTGCAACACTTCAAGAAACTCATCTGCTTTGCACAAGAGAGAACTCAAAATCACATCCTTCAAAGCACATACTTTCCATAGCAAAGTTGAGACTTATTGAAACTTATCTGTATTTAGTTACTGGCGCCGAAGCTTTATGATAGTAGTGTTGCAACGCTCCAACGGGCTATGGGGTGCTGACCTCTGGGCACTACAATGGTGAGCTCTCGGGCTTTGAAACCTGAAATGGGCATTGCAACGCTGCTAGTCCTACGCTAGGGCGCTGGATCTTGGTTTGTGGCGCTCCCCTTCATGTTTTAAACTAGCATCAGGCACGGGGGCGCTGCATTTTGGTGTTGGGTTTTCTTTACAATAAATTATTTTTCAGGGGAAGTCCCCCCAAACTCAATATAGAAGATACATTGCCCCCAAAACTCAATACAACTCACTTAACCTTGAGCATAATTGGCGANCGTGTTAAACAACCCTGAAAGTTGCGATCAACTTACTGTGATTCACCAAATAAAAGAATTAAATTTTTTTTTACATTCAATTTTGTACATTCAATTTCTCTCACTAAATCAAGCCACTTGCCGAAGTGGCTGAATTGAGCTCACCCGTCGAAGTGGCTAAATCAAGCTCTCCGACCAGTATGATCATTCCCATCTTTCTAGAAAGGACACACCAACTCATCTATGCAATGACAAATATCAGAAGAAGCCATCATGACAACAATGGAGCCATCATCACTAATAAGGTCATTCATCAGTTCCTTATTAAAGACATTTCCCGACATTTGAGATTCTTTCTTTTCATCCAAATATCAGGGATGACCACCGTATCATCAATACCTGACATATGAACGATAATAGTTGACATATGCATTAGTCTTCTATCAAGATGCTGGAGAAAGACAACTTATAGAACAAGATGTATTATTTTAATTATTTTATTAATTTTCTCCCTTATGTATAAAAAGGGAGGAAAAATGAGGATGGAGGACTTATTCCTTTTTTTTCCAAATTCCTCCTCTGTTTCTTTCTTCTCAGAGATTGCTTTCTATTTATATTCTCTCGAATCCTGTAACCCATGGAACCTCTAGAGAACCGCCTTCCTCTTACTTACCAGAGATCAAAATTTAATATATTTCCAAGGTTCCCCTAAAATTTCTTTATCAATTTCTATATGTCACTCTCTTTACGATGCAAGGTCTTTACCGAGCTGTATGTGCTTATAAACAACACGAAGCCCTATGAACTAAAATAGTTCAACAACTTTGTTTCATTCTTGTAAAAAATTCAGCCTCTACAACTAGCTACAGTCTCACTCTCTTAATTAATGCTCGAGAGAGAGAGAAATAGAGAGAGAGAGAGAGAGAGAGAGAGAGAGAGAGAGAGAGAGAGAGAGAGAGAG
>JXCR01059971.1:183035-193421 GCA_002079205.1 Phalaenopsis hybrid cultivar
AGAGAGAGAGAGAGAGAGAGAGAGAGATTATCTTTATCTAACATTGAAACTTGTGTTTTAAAATGTATACATGTTAAATCTTTCATATCACATCAAAAATATCAACATTTTATGTTTTAAAACACAAAATGCACCTTTTGACGCATAGATAAGGTGGTGTGTGTGTGTGTGTGTTGCTTTAATAATTATTAACTTAATGTTGAACTGTTCCTTTTAGAGTAAGCCTTATGCTTGAACGTGGATTTAATTGAATCTTTTTATTTTGTTTTATTTTCTATTTATTTATTTTTGTTTTATTATTGTTCTTTTCTTATTCTCTTTTAAAATAGAAAAATGTTTTGAATGTATTTTTTTTGTTTTTATAATTGATGGTTTGAATACAAGTTAAGCATTTCAATATATAACTTTATTTGAATTTTACAATTTAAATTATGGTAGCTATAAAAAATATATTATCTAATTTTTTAGAAAAAACAACTATTTATAATATTGATAAAATCTTTCTGAAAGAATATTCTTTTTCATCGCAGCTTTATAACTATCTTTATAAATAGCTGCAATCTCTTCAATGGTGGTGGGTTTAGTCACAAAAAAATAAAATAAAATTAACAAATTATGCTCGAAATAGAATTAATTAAAACAAAATTTTTGTTTGGAATGGACCAGAGTAATCATTGTCAATATTTATAATTTTAGAATATAAATAATATTCACTTTGTTTCTTTTTTTAAGTTCATGAATTTTATTATTTTAACATTTAAAATAAAAGTGATTTGATCCTGTTCGTATTTATATTCCCACAGACTGCTAGCAAGTTGGTGTAGTCGTGTAATGACTGATAGTTACAAAATTATAATTGTTCTTACAAATTTTGTTATGAATTAAATTTTTTTTATTTTAATTNTTGATTCGATCCTGTTCGTATTTATATTCCCGCAGACTGCTAGCAAGTTGGGGTAGTCGTGTATGACTGATAGTTACAAAATTATAATTGTTCTTACAAATTTTGTTATGAATTAAATTTTTTTTATTTTAATTTTTTGGCTTGTTTTATTAGACCATTTCTCATAAATAATTAGCACGAAGAAGGATGAGAAACTTAGTTCTTGTTTAATATCAATTATGTATTTTGTATTATGTTTATGTTTTTGTTTTTTGTTTTATTTTTAAAAACATGNCTGTTTTATCGGATTAGCACGAAGAAGGATGAGAAACTTAGTGCTTGTTTAATATCAATTATGTATTTTGTATTATGTTTATGTTTTTGTTTTTTTTTTATTTTTAAAATCATGATTATTTGATGTGTTTTTTATAATTTTTTTTGTATTTCATTTTAAAATAAATTAATATGTTTTTGAGAATACTTAAATTAAAAAACAACAATATTTTAATCAAATATATCAAACATGTTTTATTTTAGATCAGAACATAGATAAAATATAAANTATTTTAAAATAAATTAATATGTTTTTGAAGATACTTAAATTCAAAAGCAACAATATTTTAATCAAATATATCAAACATGTTTTATTTTAGATCAGAACATAGATAAAATATAAAAAAATAAAAAATAGAAAACAAAAAATAAAAGTGATCCCAAACAGCCAGTTGGCTTAACATGTCGCATAGTGTAGCTTCTATTCTTTGTCATCCATGGATGATCAACTCCATATTCGGCAGGATCCAAATCTAAATAAAAAATAGAAAACAAAATGTAAAAGTGATCCCAAGCAACCACTTGGCTTAACATGTCGCATAGTGTAGCTTCCTTTCTTTGTCATCCATGGATGATCAATTCCATATTCCAGAGGATCCAAATCTAAATTACTATAATGTTTTAAATGAAAGATAAACATTTTTTATGATGTTGTTGCTTTTGTGATTTAAAACTAGTGAAGTGTATTTTCTTAAATAGAAGAAATATATTTTTTTGTTGAAATATATGAAGATGAGAATGAAATAAAAGAATAGGAAAGAAGATGACGAACAAAAGTATTGAAGGACCAAAAAATAAATAGACTTTGAGAAATCAACAATAGTTAGTCTCTCAGTCTAATGAACTATTATTATTCAAGAAGTTAATTGAAGCTCCACTCACATGTCGGCTCTCTTTAGAAGGCTTCTTTTTGCCTCTACCCATTGTTTGGACAATAGTTACTTGGAGTAGACTATAGAGTCTAAAGGTCATCATTTTTAAATATGATATGTTTCACAAACAAATGAAGGTAACTTACTCGATATATCTTGATTGAGGATACCGTTTTGGCCTATTGAGCTATGAATTGGGTCCCTATAAGAGCTATGAATTGGGTCCCTATAAGTAGAGTTTGGCGAAATGAAAGGATAAGGTATAGAGGTTGTTGTGTTTCTAGGCACCTTTAGTGGAATATGGTTTGAATTTGCTAAGTGTTTGGGTACATGTAGCATTGGAATTACATAAAGGTTGACTTTTTATATGTTGACATAGCAAGTCTTTTTGCACAAGAAAGTCATAAAAAATTGAAGATTAATTTTTTTATGAGAAATATAGTGATATGATTTGATCTAGGTCAAGTATTTTGCATGTGACCATTTAGCTTATGTGAATTTTTAAAATTTTAATATTTAATATTTTGGTTATTAGAACATGTTATTCCTTTAAAGAGTTGATGCATTTTAAAAAGTAAATATAAGCATTAAGGTCAACTAATGGGTTTTGATCAAGCAATTGATGGATAGCTCTAATCGAAAAAGCATTAATAGCCTTGGCCCTCCAACCCATTCTCTCTTACTTATTGTTCCCATTGGTAGTCTTGTGCTTGTTCATATCACAATCTTCTGTCAGGGACTAAGAATCATGGGATGGGAGTGATTGATGTTTACTATCAATAATTACATTAAATGAGATCGGAGTGATTGATGTTTACCATCAATAATTACATTAATGTTATTTCAATCAATGTTATTTCCTTTCAATAAATTAGTGTTAGAATTATGCGATTGTAATTATGCAATTGTAATTTTCCTTTCCATAGGAATGGGTTATTGCCTATTCCATCCAAAGACTATTCGAGTAATTATTAGCTTGAGACCAATAATGAAGATTATTGGATAAGTATTATTTTCAACCTTGTGTTGATTGGGAGTTGTGATTTTTCTCGAATTAAATCAACTAAGGAGGCCGATGATCCCTCGAAGTATCCTACAATATTACCAACATCGATAGAGCCGACAAGGATGATCCTTATTCTCTACCCATTCACAAACCCACTACAAGGTCGCAAACACTGGCACGTAACAACTTGGTATCAGAAACAGGCATGTCTGACCACCGTCTTGAGTATGTGGAGAATGAGCTTGGCTCATTGGCTGCGGGCCAAAAGTAACTACAACAAGCTATAAAAGCTAGTGAAGAATGTTTCTTGAAACATATGGAGAGCATGTTTGCTCGTTTTCTACTCGTGGTGGACACGTGGTAGAGGACATGAGGATGATGCCGTCTTCTCGCGGGCCCTATCGTAGCCTTTCGAGAGGAGGCTCTCTCGCACTTAAAATCACTAAGTTGGACTTTCCACGCTATAATGGCATGGATGATCCAACCTGGTGGATTTGTCGAGTGGAGCAATTTTTCGAGTTCTAAGGCACGGAAGAGGCAGAAAAATTCCCCATGGCTGGTTATCACTTGGATGACAATGTTCAATTGTGGTATAAACACTTCATAAATCGGGGAGAAGGCGTCAATTGGGAAGTTTTCAAGTACGAGTTGCATTTACGATATGGGCCTTCAAGATACCCAAATTTCTTTGGGGATCTCACCAAGCTTAAACAAACAGGAAGCATCCGCGATTACCAAATGGACTTTGATCATTTGTTACATCGAGCTGGTCATTTGTCTGAAGAATAACAAGTCGGGTGCTTTGTGAGTAGGTTAAATGATGCAATACGAGTTGATGTGCAAGCATGTAATCCAATTTCAATGTCCACCGCTATCGATCTGGCACAACTTTATGAGTCTCGTATGTATGACCATGGAAGGGAGGGTACCACCATGGGACAACATCTCTTACTCGAGCTCGTAACCCCACCAACAAGACGTTGAGTCTGACTGAGTTGCAAGAAAGGAGGATGCGTGGATTATGCTTCAATTGTGACGAAAAAATTTCCCCGGGCCATCGTTGCAAGAAGTTATTTTTAAGAGAAGGAATTTTTCCTTCTATTGATGAGTCGTTGGAGGAGACTGTCGTAGAGGAGAAAGCAGAAGAAGAGATTCCCAAAATTAGTTTTCATGCTATTTCAGAAAATACAACACCTCAGACCATGCGGGTTTTTTTTTGGAAAAATTGGAGATTTTGGGGTTACAATATTGGTGGATTCCGGTAGCACTCATAACTTTTTGAATTCAAAGTTAGCTACCAAAATGAAAATTTATCCTACAAAGAAAGGAGAATTTTCGGTTCAAGTGGCGGATGGAAATAAGATGAAAAGTGAAGGGCTCCCTATTTTAGTGCAAAAGGTTCAATTCCACGTATATTTTTACCTTTTACCAGTGGAAGGATGTGATGTTGTTTTCGGAACTCAATGACTTAAAAAACTGGGTCCAATTATTTGGGATTTCAATGATCTATGGATGTGATTTTGGTGGAAGGGGAAAACAATAGAGTTACGTGGGACCAGAGGGTGTAGCAATAAAATCATGGCTGATCGTGATCTAGAGGAGCAGTTGCAGAAAGGAAAAAGAGTTTTTTTAATTGCAATTCAATTCCTTAAATTTGGGAGAGAAGCAAGAAGTTGCAGCACCAAATTTAAATTCAGATTTAATGGTTATTTTGAATCAACATTCGGCTATATTTCAAGAGATTCAAGGCTTGCCACCTCAACGATCTCAAGACCACAAAATTCCATTGGAAAATGGAGCTAATCCAATATGAGTCGAGCCATATCGGTATCCCCATTACCAAAAAAGTGAGATTGAAAAATTATCAAGGGGCTATTGTCATTCGGTGTGGTAAGGGCTAGCACGAGTCCATACTCCTCTCCCGAGGTATTGGTTAAAAAACGAGATGGCTCTTGAAGGCTTTGTGTGGATTACCAGGCACTCAACAATATTACCATCAAGGATAAATATCCAATACTCATTATCAATGAATTATTGGATGAATTGCATGGTGCATGATTTTTAACAAAGCTTGATTTGAGGTCGGGGTATCATCAAATCCATATGTACCCAGGAGATGTTGAGAAAGCAGCTTTTTGCACGCACCAAGGCCACTACGAATTTTTATTGATACCCTTTGGCCTCACTATTGCACCGGCAACCTTCCAAAGCGTCATGAATGAGGTATTCAAGGAATTTTTTCATAGATTCGTCTGGGTATTTTTTGACAATTTTCTTATTTTTGGCAACTCTTGGGAGGACCATTTATTACATGTTGGGTGCGTGCTACATGTTTTGCCAACTAACGAGTTTTTTGTCAAGCGTGAAAAATGTGAATTTGGACAAGAAGGAATAGGCTACTTGGGTCATGTGATTTCTCATGGTGGAGTAGCCATGGACCCCCAAGAAAACTTCCTCCATGATGACATGGCCCAAACCAACTAGCTTGAAGGGTTGCGAGGTTTTTTGGGCCTCACCGGTTATTACCGAAAATTCATTCACCATTACGGAATGATCACTCAACCCTTGATAAATATGCTCAAGAAAGATTCTTTTAAATAGAGTTCCGCCGCCGAGCAAGCATTCAATGATTTAAAATTGGCAATGACATCCGGGCTAGTACTGGCTCTACCGAATTTTTCTCAACCATTTATTGTGGAGTGTGATGCTTCCAGCGTGGGTTTGGGTGCAGTGCTCATGCAAGGAGACCGACCAAGCACTTTTTTCAGCCAAGCTCTACATGAAAAAAATCTTGCATTATCCACATACGAGAAGGGAAATGTTAGCCTTGGTTAAGGCGGTCCAAAAATGACGTCCATATCTTTTAGGAACCAAATTTATTGTCCGGACATACCAAAAAAGCTTGCAATTTTTGTTGGGTCAAACCATTACTACAACTGCTCAACAAAGATGGTTGGTGAAGCTCTTGGTATTTGATTTTCAAATTCACTACAAAAAAAGCTAAGGAAAATTCAGCTGCAGATGCCCTTTGCTGAAAATTTGAAATTTATGCAATATCTTCTCCTATTCCTAATTGGGTGGATCCCATAAAATCAGAAATTTCAGCTAACCCCCAATTGCAGGATTTGGTGGAGAAAATGGAGGGAGAAACTTTGGGACCATGGCTATTCAAGGAACGATTGATTTTCTTTAAGGATCGGATTTATCTTATAGCCACATCTGAATTGATTCTTCCTATAATTAAAGAATTCCATTCCAACACGCATGAAGAGCTCCGCAAATCTCTCCATAGAATCAAATCAGTTTTTTATTGGAAAGGCATGAAGGGGCACACACGAAAATTTATACAAGAGTGGGGTTTGTCATAAAAATAAGGTGGACTATGTCAAGCCAGCAGATTTAGTCAGCCCTCTTCCAATTCCGCGCCATGTATGGACAGATATTTGTTGTAAAACATGTCAATTTGTTGGAGTGGTTGAGGTTTTCCTTTGGGGAATTACTTAGTGATTGATTTTTTGCCTCTTGAGGAGAATCAATGGTTGTTTGAGTCGAGGTCACTATAGAGGACTTTACTTGACTTTTATAAGTGCGCACTATGCTCTAAATGACTCTCCTAAGTTGCATCCTAAGTTGGTTAAGAGAACTTGATAGGGTTTTATGCTTAATTGCTAAGTGTGAGATTACATTTTAAGTATTATAATGACCATCAATTCTTGTGTGTTGAGCTTCTAATCATAATCAATATGTTATTTCATTCACGTCACTTCTCATCAATTAATGAGGGATATTCCACAACATTATATTTATGACTCTCCTTCAATCTCCATCGATTTTACTTCTCATTAATCTACGGGTTACTCCATAGCATCATACATGACCTTCCAATTTTCTTCATCACCATAGAGCTATGCTTTATGACTGCATACTACAATAATATTCTGCATAAACACAACCATTGGGTACGATACATTGTAGTTGAAGGCCATTTGTTGGTTATTATGAATCTTGTTTGCTATATAATAAGTTATTTATTAAAAGAAAAAGTCCAAAAATCAGTAATTTGATGTGAAATTTTTTTGGTGGATTATATGTTGATGCAACTGTACTCGTGGGAAATAAGAATATTGTTTTAGAAAATTTTTCTAACCATTAAGTTGAATATGATGGTTGTATGTGTATACTTTAAAAGTGGCTATCTTTAGGTTTGCTCACCAAATTAAATCGAGCTTAGAATAAACTTGCTTGGCCAAGTTCAATTAGCCAACCAGATTCGCATGAGAGCTCGCCAATGGAGTTCTAGATGAACTTTCTAGCAAGATCCCAAGGGGGACACCAATATCAAGGTGGAATCAGTTGATTAAGGGTATGCTTCAACAGACTTATGATAAACTCAACATCATCACCGAGCTAACAATACTCAAACAGTCATCTAAGTTCACAAAAAGATGCTTTGGGATTACTAGTTGGGGGGGCAATGACTTCCCTAAGCTTGCCTATCGATCATTTGTTCGAGTTAAAGTCTGTATTTGGGCTACTTGCGTACTATATTTTATATTTTTTTCTTACATATTTAACTTATCCTGTGGCGCTCAAAACACCTAATTCATATCCATTGGCAGGGATGTTTAGGGGAAAGCTAAAGGTTCCCTGTTTTGATTTCGTACTTGTGAAATTTGCTGCCAAGAAAGCCGCAGAACAGCAAAACCGAAACGGGAAAAAGAATGAAAAATCTTTAAGAAGACATGCAAACACGAATACTGAGAATTTACGTTGTTTGGTACCTACATCCACGGGAGGGAATCAAGAAACAATTCATTAAGACAATCTTGAAGATTACACCGCACAAAATCAAGAACAAACCAATCTCCTCAAGCTCTCTACCGATCTTGATCTCGATACAAACTTTTTGGGTTCTAAGCTCTCTATAAATTTTGATTTCGATACAACCTTTCATACATTTCTACTTTTATAACAAAATTCGTGGTGCCAAAGACCTGCATTGACCTTTGTTCTAGTTACTCCAATAGATTTAGATATATCATTGATTAGATAAAGAGTGTCATTTAATATTTCTATGAGCCATTACCATTGCACCTTCAATCTTCTTCCATGATTTTTTTAATGAAAGTAGTCACGTGTCCTAACCTTACAAGGTGACTCACAGAAATAAAGTTTCTCATCAAACATGAAGCTTGTCTAATTTCATTTAGTTTCTGACTGATCCATTTATCAACTTGATATCAACATCATCCTTTCTAATAATACTTCAAGCCTTATTATCTCACATAGATCACCCTGAGTTTAATTTTGGAACCTCTTTGTTGGGGAAAGCTTAAAAAGAGACACTTGAATCTACGATTTAGTACTATCTAGAGAAAAAAATAAATGAGTTACATTGGATTCCATTTGTGTATACATTTATAGAGAATTTTTTTTCTAAATCTTCACCACCTTTTCTTAAAGCTTTGCAGTTTTTCTTAGTGGCATTTCTTCTCACAGTTCTAGCATCGCCCTTTCCAATAATACTGCAAGCTTTATTATATCTCAAAGATACTTTCCCTTGATCACCTTGAGTATAATTTTGGAACTTATTTGTTGGGGAAAGCATAAAAAGAGGCGCTTGAATTTAAGATTCAGTACTATCTAGAGATAAAATGAATGAGTAAGCTTTGATTTTATTTGTGGAGACATTTGTGAAATTTTTTTTGTGAATCTTCACCACCAACCTTGTGCAAATTTGTAGTTCTTCTTAAAGTGTCAATCCTCCCCGCTATTCCAGCATTCACCTCTTTCGTTTTCTCTCCCTGACTTGGATTTTTCTCTCTTAGATTTGAATCGTATTTTGTTAGTATATGTATCTGGATTTATTCCTCTAGTTTTAACATGCAAAGCATAATTTGATGTTTCATTTATCTCTTTCTTTCAAATTTCTTCATTCAACAGTAACCCCACTATATGAACAAAATCTAACTTCATGATTCCTAAAGAATTACTCATCTGAGTAACGAGTTCTTCTCAATTATCTAACAATGAATATAAGAGTAATGGATCCCTAACCTCGTCATTAAGCTTGATGACAAAAATAACACAATTGGTTGATCCACCTTAAAATTACATGTTTTTAGTGCATATTTTATGATCATTTTATGTATATTTTTAGTGATATTGCACTTTAAAGGAATATATTTTGTATGTTTTTAGTTTTAAGTACATGAAATAGACATTTGAAAAAAATAAGAGGAAAATGAAAAAAAATTGTGCAAAATTGTATGACGCCATAACACCGCCCCCTGACGCTATAGCGCCACATACGTGGGCAAAGGGCGTTATAGCGTCAAGACTGGCGCTATATCGCCAGTAACTTCTCTTCTATAAGATCCATTGAATTTGGCTGAATTTTAAAGGGGTGTTTGAAGCAACTCTTGTTTATTTTCAGAAATCTATTAATATGGACAAAATAGAGGACTTTTTGGCAGCATTTAAAGTTCCCACTTTAGTGTTTAAGTATATGTTTTAGTGTGTTTTGTATTGTAAAAGTAAAAGTTTGGAGATTTCTTCAAGGAGACTCTAGAATTTGTGTTGGGGAGAAGATATAAGGTACTTTGTATTTGTGTTTAAGATTTTGTTTCTGAGACTTGAATTTCAATATAAATTTGGTGTTTTGGTTTTATTCTCTATGAATTATGAGTAGTTCATTTTCTTTCACCTTGCTATTGGAAATTAGTCTTGTGGGATGCGAATGATTTAAAAATTTCTTTTTTACTTTTAAAAATTGTGATGACTTTTTCGCTGATTCCTCATTAAATTTACAAATTAGCCATTTGTGAGGCTAAAATTCTTCTAGAGTCGTTAATTTCAGATTCTTGGTGTTTTCATTTAGTGATAGATAGGTTCTCTAGATATAACAAATTTTCAATTTGTATGTCATAAAATAANGCAGTTTTAGATGAATTAGACAACAATACTGTACTTACAAGTCAAAAAAGTACAGTATGTCCAAATGGCTAAGGTTTATTGTTTATATTATATGGGAAAAACCCTTCTATTAATAGGGAAAGATCAATATAACAAGGGGAAATGAATCCCTGGACACTGTATCTCTATTCTTTCCTAATGAACGTATGAATGCCCTCTCTCCAGCTCATTCTTTCGATATTTCAAAACTCTTTCTTTGAGATGCGAGTCAAAATGCTGATTTGAATTCGACATTTATTGAGTTGAAGGTATCTTAGTTCTGATTTTTCTATGGCAATGCGGCTATAGAATTATAACATTAGAGTACAGCATTGTGG
>JXCR01059971.1:196766-213394 GCA_002079205.1 Phalaenopsis hybrid cultivar
GGGTTTAGTCACAAAAAAATAAAATAAAATTAACAAATTATGCTCGAAATAGAATTAATTAAAACAAAATTTTTGTTTGGAATGGACCAGAGTAATCGTTGTTAACATTTATAATTTTAGAATATAAATAATATTCACTTTGTTTCTTTTTTTAAGTTCATGAATTTTATTATTTTAACATTTAAAATAAAATTGATTCGATCCTGTTCGTATTTATATTCCCGCAGACTGCTAGCAAGTTGGGGTAGTCGTGTATGACTGATAGTTACAAAATTATAATTGTTCTTACAAATTTTGTTATGAATTAAATTTTTTTTATTTTAATTTTTTGGCCTGTTTTATCGGATTAGCACGAAGAAGGATGAGAAACTTAGTGCTTGTTTAATATCAATTATGTATTTTGTATTATGTTTATGTTTTTGTTTTTTTTTTATTTTTAAAATCATGATTATTTGATGTGTTTTTTATAATTTTTTTTGTATTTCATTTTAAAATAAATTAATATGTTTTTGAGAATACTTAAATTAAAAAACAACAATATTTTAATCAAATATATCAAACATGTTTTATTTTAGATCAGAACATAGATAAAATATAAAAAAAATAAAAAATAGAAAATAAAAGTAAAAGTGATCCCAAACAACCAGTTGGCTTAACATGTCGCATAGTATAGCTTCTATTCTTTGTCATCCATGGATGATCAACTCCATATTCGACAGGATTCAAATCTAAAGAAAAAATAGAAAACAAAATGTAAAAGTGATCCCAAGCAACCGCTTGGCTTAACATGTCGCATAGTGTAGCTTCCTTTCTTTGTTATCCATGAATGATCAATTCCATATTCGACAGGATCCAAATCTAAGTTACTGTAATGTTTTAAATGAAAGATAAACATTTTTTATGATGTTGTTTCTTTTGTGATTTAAAACTAGTGAAGTGTATTTTCTTAAATAGAAGAAATATATTTTTTTGTTGAAATATATGAAGATGAGAATGAAATAAAAGAATAGGAAAGAAGATCATGAACAAAAGTATTGAAGGACCAAAAATTAAATAGACTTTGAGAAATCAACAATAGTTAGTCTCTCGGTCTAATGATCTATTATTATTCAAGAAGTTAATTGAAGCTCCACTCACATGTGGGCTTTCTTTAGAAGGCTTCTTTTTGCCTCTACCCATTGTTTGGACAATAGTTACCTGGAGTAGACTATAGAGTCTAAAGGTCATCATTTTTAAATATGATATGTTTCACAAACAAATGAAGGTAACTTACTTGATATATCTTGATTGAGGATACCGTTTTGGCCCATTTCGGTTCCATTGAGCTATGAATTGGTCCCTATAAGTAGAGTTTGGTGAAATGAAAGGATAAGGTATAGAGGTTGTTGTGTTTCTAGGCACCTTTAGTGGAATATGGTTTGAATTTGCTAAGTGTTTGAGTACATGTAGCATTGGAATTTCATAAAGGTTCGACTTTTTATATGTTGACATAACAGGCCCTTATGCACAAGAAAGTCATAAAAAATTGAAGATTATTTTTTTTATGAGAAATATAGTGATATGATTTGATCTAGGTCAAGTATTTTGCATGTGACCATTTAGCTTATGTGGATTTTTAAAATTTTAATATTTAATATTTTGGTAATTAGAACATGTTATTTCTTTAAAGATTTGATGCATTTTAAAAAGTAAATATAAGCATTAAGGTCGACTAATGGGTTTTGATCAGGCAATTGATGGATAGCTCTAATTGACAAAGCAGTAATAGCCTTGGCCCTCCAACCCATTCTCTCTTATTGTTCCCATTGGTAGTCTTGTGCTTGTTCATATTACAATCTTCTGTCAGGGACAAAGAATCATGGGATGGGAGTGATTGATGTTTACTATCAATAATTACATTAAATGAGATAAGAGTGATTGATGTTTACCATCAATAATTATATTAAATGGGATGGGAGTGATTGATACTTACCATCAATAATTACATTGATGTTATTTCAATCAATGTTATTTTCTTTCAATAAATTAATGCTAGAATTATGCGATTGTATTTTTCCTTACCATAGGAATGGGTTAATGCATATTCCATCCAAAGGTTGTTCGAGTATTTATTAGCTTGAGACCAACAATGAAGATTATTGGATAAGTATTATTTTCAAACTTGTGTTGATTGGGAGTTGTGGCTTTTCTCGAATTAAATCAACTAATGTCGATGATCCCTCGAAGTATCCTACAATATTACCAACATAGATAGAACAGGCAAGGACAATCCTTGTTCTCTACCCATTCACAAACCCGCTACAAGGTCGCAAACACTGGCACGTAACAACTTGGTATCAGAGACAAGCATGTCTGACCACCGTCTCGAGTATATGGAGAATGAGCTTGGCTCATTGGCTGCGGGCCAAAAGTAACTACAACAAGCTATGAAAGCTAGTGAAGAATGTTTCTTAAAACATATGAAGAGCATGTTTGCTCTTTTTCTACTTGTGGTGGAGGACACGTGTGGAGGACATGAGGATGATGCCGAGTCTTCTCGTGGGCCCCGTCGTAGCCTTTTGGGAGGAGGCTCTCTTGCACCCAAAATCACTAAGTTGGACTTTCCAGGCTATAATGGCATGGATGATCCAACCGGGTGGATTTATTGAGTGGAACAATTTTTTGAGTTCCAAGGCACGGAAGAGGCGAAAAAACTCCCCATGGTCGGTTATCACTTGGATGACAATGTTCAACTGTGGTATAAATGTTGCATAAATCGGCGAAAAGGCGTCAATTGGGAAGTTTTCAAGTACGAGTTGCATTTACGATATGGGCCTTCAAGATACCCAAATTTCTTTGGGGATCTCACCAAGCTTAAACAAACTGGAAGCATCCGCGATTACTAAATGGACTTTGATCGTTTGTTACATTGAGCTGGCCATTTGTTTGAAGAATAACAAGTCGGGTGCTTTGTGAGCAGGTTAAAGGATGCAATACGAGTTGATGTGCAAGCATGTAATCCAATTTCATTTTCCACCGCTATCGATTTGGCACAACTTTATGATTCTCGTATGTATGACCAACGGAAGGGAGGGTACCACCATGGGACAACATCTCTTACTTGAGCTCGTAACCCCACCATCAGGAGGTTGAGTCCGACTGAGTTGCAAGAAAGTAGGATGCGTGGATTATGCTTCAATTGTGACGAAAAAATTTCCCCGGGCCATCGTTGCAAGAAGTTATTTTTAATAGAATGAATTTTTCCTTCTATTGATGAGCCGTTGGAGGAGACTGTTGTAGAGGAGGAAGTAGAAGAAGAGATTCTTGAAATTAGTTTTCATGCTATTTCAGGAAATACAACACCTCAGACCATGCGTTTTTTGGAAAAATTGGAGATTTTGGGGTTACAATATTGGTGGATTCCGGTAGCACTCATAACTTTTTGAATTCAAAGTTAGCTATCAAAATGTAAATTTATCCTACAAAGAAAGGAGAATTCTCGGTTCAACTGGCGAATGGAAATTAGTTCAAAAGAGAAGGGCTCCCTATTTTAGTGCAAAATGTTCAATTCCACGTATATTTTTACCTTTTACCAGTGGAAGGATGTGATGCTGTTTTCGGAACTCAATGACTTAAAAAACTGGGTCCAATTATTTGGGAATTCAATGATCTATGGATGTGATTTTGGTGGGAGGGGAAAACAATGAAGTTACGTGGGACCAGAGGGCCTAGCAATAAAATCATGGCTGATCGTGATCTAGAGGAGCAGCTGCAAAAAGGAAAAAGAGTTCTTTTATTACAATTCAATTCCTTAAATTTGGGAGAGAAGCAAGGAGTTGCAGCAACCAATTTAAATTAAGATTTAAAATCTATTTTGAATCAACATTCGACTATATTTCAAGAGATTCAAGGTTTGCCACCTCAATGATCTCAAGACCACAAAATTTCATTGGAAAATGGAGCTAATTGAATCTCTGTCAAGCCTTATTGGTATCCCCATTACCAAAAAAATGAGATTGAAAAATTATCAAGGGACTATTGTCATCCAGTGTGGTAAGGCCTAGCACGAGTCCATACTCCTCTCCCATGCTATTTGTTAAAAAACGAGATGGCTCTTGAAGGCTTTGTGTGGATTACCAGGCACTCAACAACATTGCCATCAAGGATAAATATCCAATACCCATTATCAATGAATTATTGGATGAATTGCTTGGTGCATAATTTTTTACAAAGCTTGATTTGAGGTCGGGGTATCATCAAATCCATAGCCATCAAGGATAAATATCCAATACCCGTTATCAATGAATTATTGGATGAATTGCTTGGTGCATAATTTTTTACAAAGCTTGATTTGAGATCGGGGTATCATCAAATCCATATGTACCCGGGAGATGTTGAGAAAACAACTTTTCGCATGTACCAAGGCCACTACGACTTTTTAGTGATGCTCTTTGGCCTCACTAATGCACCGACAGCCTTCCAAAGCGTCATGAATGAGATATTCAAGGAATTTCTTCGTAGATTTGTCTTGGTATCTTTTGACGATTTTCTTTTTTTTGGCAAATCTTGGGAGGATCATTTATTACATGTTGGGCGTGTGCTACATGTTTTGCAAACTAAAAAGTTCTTTGTCAAGCGTGAAAAATGTCATTTTGGACAAGAAGGAATAGGCTACTTAGGTCATGTGATTTCTCATGATGAAGTAGCCATGGACCCCCGAGAAAGTTTCCTCCAAGATGACATGGCCCAAACCAACTAGCTTGAAGGGGTTGTGAGGTTTTTTGGGCCTCACCGGTTATTGCCGAAAATTCATTCACCACTACGGAGTGATCGCTCAACCCTTGATAAATATGCTCAAAAAAGATTCTTTTAAATGGAGTTCAGCTGCCGAGCAAGCATTCGATGATTTAAAATTGGCAATGACATCCGGACCCGTACTGGCTCTACCGAATTTTTCTCAACCATTTATCGTGGAGTCTGATGCTTCGAGCGTGGGTTTGGGTGCAATGCTCATGCAAGGAGACCGAACAATCGATTTTTTAGCCAAGCTATACAAGGCAAAAATCTTCCATTATCCACATACGAGAAGGAAATGTTAGCCTTGGTTAAGGCGGTCCAAAAATGATGTCCATATCTTTTAGGAGCCAAATTTATTGTCTGGACAAACCAAAAAAGCTTGCAATTTCTGTTGGGTCAAACCATTACTACAGCTACTCAACAAAGATGATTGGTGAAGCTCTTGGTATTTGATTTTCAAATTCACTACATAAAAGCTAAAGAAAATTCAGCTGCAGATGCCCTTTGCAGAAAATTTGAAATTTATGCAATATCTTCTTCTATTCCTAATTGGGTGGATCCCATAAAATCAGAAATTTCAGCTAACCCCCAATTGCAGGATTTGGTGGAGAAAATCAAGGAGGGAGAAGCTTTGGGACCATGGCTATTCAAGTAAGGATTGATTTTCTTTAAGGATCGGATTTATCTCATGGCCACATCTGAATTGATTCTTCTTATAATTAAAGAATTCCATTCCAACACACATGAAGGGCTCCACAAATCTCTCCATAGAATCAAATCAATTTTTTTATTGGAAAGGCATGAAGGGGCACACACAAAAATTTATCCAAGAGTGTGGGGTTTGTCAAAAAAATAAGGTAGACCAATTCAAGCCAGAAGGTTTACTCAGCCCTCTTCCAATTCCGCGCCATGTATGGACAAATATTTCCATGGATTTTGTGGATGGCTTGCCAACATCTAGAGGTAACTTTACCATTTTTGTGGTTATTGACCGATTATCCAAATATAGCCATTTTATTCTCATTAAAGACCCTTATATGGCCACCACAATTGCCCAAACATTTTTTGACCAAATATTCAAGCTTCATGGCATGCCCGAGTCTATTGTGTGTGATTGTGACCCTGTATTCACAAGTTCTTTTTGGAAAAATTATTCTTATTAAATGGAATTGAATTCAGTTTTAGCTCGGCTTATCACCCCCAAACCGACAGCCAAACCAAAGTGGTCAACAAGAAATTGGAGATGTACTTGCGGTGTTTCACAAGTTCTAAGCCCAAAGAGTGGGTGATTTGGCTTCCGTGTGTGGAATATTGTTACAATACAAGCATCCATTCTTCCACCAAAAAGACACCATTTGAAATTGTCTATGGGCACGAACCTCCCACTTTACTTGCCTATGTTCATGGCACTTCACGAGTGGAGTCCGTTAACAAATTTCTACTTGAAAGGAATGTGGTGATTAAGGTTGTTCAAGCCAATTTGAGAATTGCACAGGAGCGAATGAGGAAATATTATGATGAGAAGCGCACAGATAAGAGTTTTCAAGTGGGCGAATTTGTCTACTTAAAATTGCGCCCATATCGTCAGCTTTCATAAGCTCAAAGGAAAAATCTCAAGCTTAGTCCCAAATTTTCTTGTCCATTTAAAATCTTATCCAGGATTGGCACAGTTGCATGTAAATTGGAGTTACCACCCGAATCTAAATTACATCCAGTTTTCCATGTTTCTTTCCTTAAAAAGAGCATTGGAGATCAAGAGAAAATCTCTCCCACTCTACCTGAATTACCAGTAGAAACAACACTCAACCCATTTTCTCAAGCCATTCTGGAAACTCGCACAAAAGGTGGAGAAATTGAAGTTCTTGTTCATTGGCAAAATCTTTCTACTGCTGAGGCCACATGAGAGAATTTGGCACAATTGAAGACACGTTTTTCCTTGAGGACAAGGAAATTTTTAAGGAGGGAAGAGCTGTCAGGGACCAAGAATCATGGGATGGGAGTGATTGATGCTTATCATCAATAATTACATTAAATGGGATAGGGGTGATTGATTCTTACCATCAATAATTATATTAATGTTATTTCATTCAATATTATTCCCTTTCAATAAATTAGTGCTAGAATTATGCAATTGTATTTTTTCTTTCCATAAGAATGGGGTATTGTCTATTCCATCCAAAGACTGTTTAGCTATTTATTAGCTTGAGACCAATAATGAAGATTATCTAATAAGTATTATTTTCAACCTTATGTTGATTGAGAGTTGTTGTTTTTCTCGAATTAAACCAACTGAGGAGGTTGAGGATCCCTCAAAGTATCCTACAATATTACCAACATAGGTAGAGCATGCAAGGACGATCCTTGTTCTCTACGCATTCACAAACCCGCTACAAGGTCGTAACATCTTCATTCTTTGTTAGAAGAAATTTAGCTTCGAGGGATAGTGAGAGAATATTGGATGCAAAAAGTGTTTCGGGTTGGTTACTACTTTTCCCTTGGTCCTCCTATGTGTCCTTAACCATAGGTAGCTTCATTTGGATTGGTAGGTATAGGTGTGTGTATATTTGAATTTAATCTTTGAGTACATCTGCTTTTCCTAGAGTTTGATGTGAGGTTTGCTCAGTTGTGTATTTGCTGATGTACTTCAATGTTTACGGTAAGTTGAGAGGTATTGCCCTAATCATTTAAATGATTGGGCGATGTCAGAGGTTATATGTTCGACAGAATGCCAAAGCACATTAACAGTGTTCAATATTTATAAATTTGTCATAATCCATGTATAATTGGTGATTATTTGAGTAAAACATGTCAATTTGTTGGAGTGGTTGAGGTTTTTCTTTGGGGAATTACTAAGTAATTTATTTTTTGCCTCTTGAGGAGAATCAATGGTTGTTTGAGTCGAGGTCACTATTGAGGACTTTGCTTGACTTTTATAAGTGCACACTATGCTCTAAATGACTCTCCTAAGTTGCATCCTAAGTTGGTTAAGAGAACTTGATAGGGTTTTATGCTTAATTGCTAAGTGTGAGATTACATTTTAAGTATTATAATGACCATCAATTCTTGTGTGTTGAGCTTCTAATCATAATCAATATGTTATTTCATTCACGTCACTTCTCATCAATTAATGAGGGATATTCCACAACATTATATTTATGACTCTCCTTCAATCTCCTTCATCGATTTTACTTCTCATTAATCTACGAGGTTACTCCATAGCATCATACATGACCTTCCAATTTTCTTCATCACCATAGAGCTATGCTTTATAACCGCATACTACAATAATATTCTGCATAAACACAACCATTGGGTACGATACATTGTAGTTGAAGGTCATTTGTTGGTTGTTATGAATCTTGTTTGCTATATAAGAAGTTATTTATTAAAAGAAAAAAAATCCAAAAATCAGTAATTTGATGTGAAATTTTTTTGGTGGATTATATGGTGATGCAACTGTACTCGTGGGAAATAAGAATATTTTCTTAGAAAATTTTTCTAACCATGAAGTTAAATATGATGGTTGTATGTGTATACTTTAAAAGCAGACTATCTTTAGATTCGCTCACCAAATTAAATCGAGCTTAGAATAAAATTGCTTGGCCAAGTTCAATTAGCCAACCAGATTCGCATGAGAGCTCGCCAATGGAGTACTAGATGAACTTTCTAGCAAGATCCCAAGGGGGACACCAATATCAAGGTGGAATCAGTTGATTAAGGGTATGCTTCAACAGACTTATGATAAACTCAACATCATCACCGAGCTAACAATACTCAAACAGTCATCTAAGTTCACAAAAAGATGCTTTGGGATTACTAGTTGGGGGCCAATGACTTTCCTAAGCTTGCCTATCGATTATTTGTTCAAGTTAAAGTCTGTATTTGGGCTACTTGCGTACTATATTTTATTTTATTTTTTTTTACATATTTAACTTATCTTGTGGTGCTCAAAACACCTAATTCATATCTATTGGCAGGGATATTTAGGGGAAAGCTAAAGGTTCCCTATGTCGATTTCGTACTTGTTGTGAAATTTGCTGCCAAGAAAGCCGTAGGACAGCAAAACCAAAACTGGAAAAAGAATGAAAAGTCATTAAGAAGAAATGCAAACAAAAACACCGAGAATTTACGTTGTTCGGTACACAGGACCTACATCCACGAGAGGGAATCAAGAAACAATTCACTAAGACAATCTTGAAGATTACACCGCACAAAATCATGAACAAACCAATCTCCTCAAGCTCTCTATCGATCTTGATCTCGATACAAGCTTTCTTGGTTCCAAGCTCTCTATCAATCTTGATCTCGATACAAGCTTTCATACATTTCTACTTTTATAACAAAGTTTGTGGTGCCAAAGACCTGCATTGACCTTTGTTCTAGTTACTCCAATAGATTTAGATATCTCATTGATTAGATAAAGAGTGTCATTTAATATTTCTATGGGCCATTACCATTGCACCTTCAAGCTTCATCCATGATTTTTTTTTATGAAAGTAGTCACATGTCCTAACCTTACAAGGTGACTCATAGAAATAAAGTTTCTCTTCAAACATGAAACATGCTTAATTTCATTTAGTTTCAGACTGATCCATTTATCAACTTGATATCAACATCATCCTTTCTAATAATACTTCAAGTCTTATTATCTCACATGGATCACCTTGAGTATAATTTTGGAACCTCTTTGTTGGGGAAAGCTTAAAAAGAGACATTTGAATCTACGATTTAGTACTATCTAGAGAAAAAATAAATGAGTTACATTGGATTTCATTTGTGGATACATTTGTAGAGAATTTTTTTTTAAAATCTTCACCACCTTTTCTTAAAGCTTTGCAGTTTTTCTTAGTGGCATTTCTTCTCACAGTTCTAGCGTCGCCCTTTCCAATAATACTGCAGGCTTTATTATATCCCAAAGATACCTTCCCTTGATCACCTTGAGTATAATTTTGGAACTTCTTTGTTGGGGAAAGCATAAAAAGAGGCGCTTGAATTTAAGATTCAGTACTATCTAGAGATAAAATGAATGAGTAACCTTTGATTTTATTTGTGGACACATTTGTGAAAGTTTTTTTCTGAATCTTCACCACCAACCTTGTGCAGCTTTGTAGTTTTTCTTAAAGTGTCGATCCTTCCTGCTATTCCAGCATTCACCTCTTCTGTTTTCTCTCCCTGACTTGGATTTTTCTCTCTTGGATTTGAATCATATTTTGTCAATATATGTATCTGGATTTATTCCTCTAGTTTTAACATTCAAAGCATAATTTGAAGTTTCATTTGTTGCTTTCTTTCAAATTTCTTCATTCAGCAGTAACCCCACTATATGATCAAAATCTAACTTCATGATTCCTGAAGAATTACTCATCTGAGTAACGAGTTCTTCTCGATTATCTGACAATGAATATAAGAGTAATTGATCCCTAACCTCGTCATCAAGCTTGATGACAAAAATAACACAATTGGTTGATCCACTTTAAAATTACATGTTTTTAGTGCATATTTTATGATCGTTTTATGCATATTTTTAGTGATATTTCAATTTAAAGGAATGTATTTTGTATGTTTTTAGTTTTAGCTACATGAAATAGACATTTGGAAAAAATGTGAGAAAAATGAACAAAAATTGTGCAAAATGGTATGACGCCATAACGCCGACCCCTGGCTCTATAGCTCCACATACGTGAGCAAAGGGCGCTATAGCTTCAAGACTGGCACCAGTAACTTCTCTTCTAGAAGATCCATTGAATTTGATTGAATTTTGAAGGGGTGTTTGAAGCACCTCTTGGTTATTTTCAGAAATCTATTAGTATGGACAAAAATTGGACAAAATAGAGAACTTTTTTGGTAGCATTTAAAGTCCCACTTTAGTGTTTAAGTGTATGTTTTAGTTTGTTTTGTATTGTAAGAGTAAAGGTTCGGAGATTTCTTCAAGGTGACTCTAAAATTTGTGTTGGGGAGAAGAAATAAGGAACTTTGTATTTGTGTTTAAGTTTTGTTTCTAAGACTTGAATTTCAATACAAATTTGGTGTTTTTGTTTTATTCTCTATGAATCATGAGTGGTTCATTTTCTTTAACCTTGCTATTGGAAATTAGTCTGTGGGATGAGAATGATTTAAAAATTTATTTTTTACTTTTAAAAATTGTGATGACTTGAATTTATAAATTAGCAATTTGTGAGGCTAAAATTCTTCTAGAGTCATAATTTCAGGTTCTTGGTGTTTTCATTTAGTGATAGATAGGTTCTCTAGACATAACAAATTTTCAATTTTTTTGTCATAAAATAAAGTTTGAACCATAGAAATTCTCAACCTATTACTCTGCTTTGTTGGTCATTACCCACTCAAACTAAAACTTCAGAAATCTCGCTATGATACAACTTGCTGGGAGATATAGAAATCAATTCGAGAGCTCCTAAGTAAAACTTCGAACAAGAGTGCACAAAACTTGAAAACATAAAGCACAATATTTAACATGGAAAAATTCGAGAACCAGAAAAAATTATGGAGCCACACCACACCAAAAAATTCAGTATGAAGAAATGAAGAAATTATACATATTACACAACACTCAAGCCTTTTCTCTCTTTGCAACACTTCAAGAAACTCATCTGCTTTGCACAAAAGAGAACTCGAAATCACATCCTTCAAAGCACATACTTTCCATAGCAAAGTTGAGACTTATTGAAACTTATCTGTATTTGGTTACTGGCGCTGGAGCATTATGATAGTAGTGTTGCAACGCTCCAACAGGCTATGGGGCGCTGACCTTTGGGCACTACAATGGTGAGCTCTCGGGTTTTGAAACCTGAAATGGGCATTGCAACACTGCTAGTCTCTGTGCTAGGGCGTTGGATCTTGGTGTGTGGCGCTTTTGGGAGTTAGAAGGTCATGCTTTCATGTTTTATACTAGCATCAGGCACGGGGGCACTGCATTTTGGCGTTGGGTTTTCTTTACAATAAAATATTTTTCAGGGGAAGTTCCCCCAAACTCAATATAGAAGGGACATTGCCACCTTAAGCATAATTGGCGAAATTTATAGCTTTTAGTGACAATTAATCAACACAATATGGCTCCACTGAATAATACATGATAACCCACTTAACCTCCCTCACAATAGGCTTGTGATCTCTCTATTCACTACTATTGACTTTTTATTATAATTTTAAAGTTCTTCAATTAGATATAGACATTGATTTTCTACTTAGTTATTTTAATGAAACTGTTAGTATTGATTAACCAAAAGGCTTCATATCCCCAATACCTCACCCATGCCTTTCTTTTGGGAAAAAAAAGTCATTATTGCGTTAAACAAGCTTTATTCTAATACTATGTCAATCTCTCCTTATCCAACCCAACAGAGTTTTCAATGCAGTTATGCTTATTCATTGTAGATGATATACCATGCTTACAATACTTGAATTTACCAAGCCATTAATATGGATAGAAGACAAAGGCTCACTGTTTATTGCTTAGTTGAGGAAGAGAATAGGAAGAGGAAGAGGAAGGAAGAAATGTTTGCGATCAAAGGGAGAGAGGAGACATGCAACTTAAGTTTTTAGGACAAGGAAAGAAAAAGAGAAGGGAGATCTATCGTTTGGCGGCTACAACACTCGATCTTTATATCTTGAACAAAGGCGAGAGGAGCATGAGAAAAATCATGATATTTGCATGATTGGGGAGGCCGATGTGGTCATGTGGCTTGGATTGGGATCTGCCGGTCTGATCTGCTCATCCACTTTAGTTCTTAACTAAAGCTAATTCTTTCTTTGTGATTTTTTAGATTTTGATAGGATTGGTGATTCTATAGATAGGAAGTGCACTATAAGTTACTCATTTCATGGTATGCCAAGAAACAGTTTGCAATTGTGCATTATTTCATTGAAGATCTATATGGAGCTCTTGGTACAATAGCCACTGATATAATTTATATTAATTTTAGTATAAGAAAAGTCAAATATCTAGATTGAATAGCCTTTGTTATGGTAGAAGAATTTTCTGCGAACCAAAAAACAGTAATGCATACCACATAATCAGCACTATCATATAACATGCAATCTATAACTTTATCATATGCAAAATAACATTAGGATTTTATGAAGTTGTACTTATTTTTGTTGCTCGCTTTTCATTTCAAGTGCACAATCATGTATCATGGAGCTCTACATACAATCTCATGTAGGTGCAGTAGTTTTTGTTGATGGTGAAGCTTTATACGATTTAAAGGGCAAATCATTCATGGAACTTTGGCTTATTAATTGATGTTAAACTGTCAAAAGCCAAAATATAAAATTAAACCGATTTTAATGAGTTAAATAGGTGAAAGTAGAACAAAAGAGTTGCTTAAATAACATATTATGACTTTTGCCAGTCTATTATTTATTTATTTTTATTCTGAAACAGATGAAGCTGTTGGATCTTCAGACGAGGAACTCAGTGGGGGAGAATTAGATGCTCCGGAATCATTTTTAAAGGGTGAAGAAAGAGATCTAAAAGAGAAACTGCTCCGAAAATACAGTGGTTATTTGAGTAGTTTGAAGCAGGAATTTTCAAAGAAAAGGAAGAAAGGGAAGCTCCCCAAAGAAGCACGACAGATACTCTTTGACTGGTGGACTGCTCACTATAAGTGGCCCTATCCTACAGTAAGACTTCAACATTATTTTATTGCCAACACTAAAATTTTCTTTTGCTTTTCAGTATCTTAAAATTTGAAACTATGCAAGAATACCGCAGGACTAATGATTCACCATTTGCCAAGTAAGGCTAAGAAATCATAGCTTCTTGTTGGTGAATTATGAAACATCTTCCTCTTGATTCTGTTTTTTTTTAAATTTTGCTCTTACATTTGGAAAAGGATCATTTTTTGTATCAACTTGTCACAATAATGTGCAATACCATATACAATGTTAACCTTCAGAATATCTGATTCGTGCTCTGCAATTTAGTGTATTTACATGATATATTTGCTTGTAGGATGAACCTAGAGCAATCAAGTTGAAATGACGTTATTTTTTATTTGGTATGAATGTTTTGGGTGATATAAATGTAAGTTGCTAGATATTTAATTAGGAATTAGGAGTATTTATGTAAAGCCCCAAAAATGTAAGCAAATAAGCACTTAGAATCAGTGATACTATGAAGTGGTCCAGAAAATAAGTAGCTTTTTCTTTTGGTTGAGAAGTTTTCATCTTCTTATAAGTAATCTGCAGGAATCAGACAAAATTGCGCTCGCCGAGACAACAGGTCTAGACCAGAAGCAAATAAACAACTGGTTCATAAACCAGAGGAAGAGGCACTGGAAGCCGGCCGAGAACATGCAGTTTTCGATCATGGATAACTCGTCGACATCATCATTTTTCACCGATGACTGAAGATCGGCGGTTTTCTGCAACACTGACCATTATCTGACCTCCCAATAGTCCAATACAGTATACGTATTTGGCAGCAGCATGCAGGATGATGACTTTAGTGTTTTTGTATGCTCAGCTAAATTTGTTTGTATTAAAAGGTGATTCAGAAATCAAAACATGCATTTATGGGATAAGCTTTGGCTCATAGACAAGGTGGGGTATGGGTTCAGGAAGCTTAGGTGTTATAATGCTTTGCTAATGTGTATGATTTTCTCAAGCTGAATCCTGAGTCNAAGCTTTGGTTCATAGACAAGGTGGGGTATTGGTTCAGGAAGCTTAGGTGTTATAATGCTTTGCTAATGTGTATGATTTTCTCAAGCTGAATCCTGAGTCCTTCTGATAGATATTAAGGCTGAGTCGATCTAAAGCTTTGAACTCTTTGTTGATGGAAGTTGTTAATATTTTTTTAATTTTAATGTTCTCTGTTTTTGCCTAAAATCGGCTTAATTCAAGTTCACTAGTTGGGTTTTGCTAGTTGATTCTGATCAAGTAACTGAGGTCAATGGAATCTACATAAATTTAATTTTTGTTTGATTTTTAATTGGCTGAACTCATTTTAATTTTGATATGGAAGAACGTAGAAAATTTATATCAATTATAGGACGTGATTGGGAGATGGGGGGGCGTAAGCTTGAGAATTTGATGGGGCAGGACACATTAAAGATCTTCTCAGTTGGAACTTATCGAGCTTGAGTTTGTCTAAGCTTGGTTTGTGGGCTCGTGAGTAGGTTCGTGTTATTTTGACCCCCAATTAATGAACTAAGGTAAAAGGGCAATTTTGTAATGTGGCACCGCCNGAAAATATTTATATCAATTATAGGACGTGATTGGGAGATGGGGGGTGTAAGCTTGAGAATTTGATGGGGCAGGACACATTAAAGATCTTCTCAGTTGGAACTTATCGAGCTTGAGCTTGCGCTTGTCTAAGCTTGGTTTGTGGGCTCGTGAGTAGGTTCGACTAGTTAGATTTTGGTCACATCAATGTGTGAGTTGCAATAGTATCTCTTATGCCATTGATAATTTGGATGGCTTATCCGGTGAGCTCATCACAATTTCTTCTCTTGTTGTTGTTATTAGTACCCGAGCCAAGTTTAAGCTTATCATTTGAGCTTAAAGGTAAGCTCGGTCTTGTCATTTGAGCTTTAGTTTGTATTTTGATGAACAAGTTGAGCTTAAGTTAGATATGACNCAGTAGCCACGGATATAACTTATATTAATTTTAGTGTAAGAAAAATCAAATATCTAGATTGAATGGCCTTTGTTATGGTAGAATAATTTTCTGCGAACCAAAAAACAGTAATGCATACCACATAATCAGCACTATCATATAACATGCAATCTATAACTTTATCATAAGCAAAATAACATTAGGAATTTATGAAGTTGTACTTATTTTTGTTACTCGCTTTTCATTTCAAGTGCACAATCATGTATCATGGAGCTCTACATACAATCTCATGTAGGTGCAGTAATTTTTGTTGATGGTGAAGCTTTATATGATTTAAAGGGCAAATCATTCATGGAACTTGGCTTATTAATTGATGTTTTTCAATCCAAATTTAATGTATTTGCCAAAATATAAAATTGAACCGATTTTAATGAGTTAAATAGGTGAAAGTAGAACAAAAGAGTTGCTTAAATAACATATTATGACTTTTGACAGTATTATTTATTTATTTTTATTCTGAAACAGATGAAGCTGTTGGATCTTCGGACGAGGAACTCAGTGGGGGAGAATTAGATGCTCCGGAATCATTTTTAAAGGGTGAAGAAAGAGATCTAAAAGAGAAACTGCTCCGAAAATACAGTGGTTATTTGAGTAGTTTGAAGCAGGAATTTTCAAAGAAAAGGAAGAAAGGGAAGCTCCCCAAAGAAGCACGACAGATACTCTTTGATTGGTGGACTGCTCACTATAAGTGGCCCTATCCTACAGTAAGACTTCAACGTTATTTTATTGCCAACACTAAAATTTTCTTTTGCTTTTCAGTAATCTTAAAATTTGAAACTATGAAAAAATACCGCAGGGCTAATGATTCACCATATGTCAAGTAAGGCTAAGAAATCATAGCTTCTTGTTGGTGAATTATGGAACATCTTCCTCTTGATTCTTTTTTTTCTTATAATTTAGCTCTTACATTTGGAAAAGGAACAGTTCATTTTTTGTATCAACTTGTCACAATAAGGTGTAATACCATATACAATTTTAACCTTCAGAATATCAGATTCTTGCTCTGCAATTTAGTGTATTTACATGATATATTTGCTTGTAGGATGAACCTAGAGCAATAAAGTTGAAATGACGTTATTTTTTATTTGATATGAATGTTTTGGGTGATATAAATGTAAGTTGCTAGATATTTAATTAGGAATTAGGAGTATTTATGTAAAGCCCCAAAAATGTAAGCAAATAAGCACTTAGAATCAGTGATACTATGAAGTGGTCC
>JXCR01059971.1:221454-259357 GCA_002079205.1 Phalaenopsis hybrid cultivar
AGCTTTAGTTTGTATTTTGATGAACAAGTTGAGCTTAAGTTAGATATGACCTGAGCTTGGCTTAACAAATGTACACCGCTAATTGGAAGAGGTGCTAAATGGAATGAGGCAAACAAATTTAGCAGGCATTAATAAGTGACTTGCGAGTTTTATTGCAATGAAAAAGTACCAAGTATATTAAAACATAGTATGTGAAGATATAAACAATTTGCACTTAGAGACTGACAGAGAATTGTTAATAAGGGAAGGCCTAGATGATGATATTCGTAATTAGCGGAGGCTATAACCTCAAAACATATTAATGTGTATAGGGATTTGATGGGGCCATTTATAAATGTCATCTTTAGTCTAGCCTTATTAGCGGACAACCTTGAATAGATCATCTTTAATAAGTATTAAGACTAAGATTTTGATATTTAGAAAAAGAAATTGGCACAAATAAAACTTGAGCCGGAGAAGCATGATGATAGTGGGGTGGAGGAATGACGCACTTGTGGGTGAAATTGGAAACTTGTTATGTCAAATGGAGAAAATTTTTCATACAGGGTTCGAACACATTTCTGTCTGCGGGCTCCAGTAATTATCGTTGCGTGTGTTACATTGGGCCTACTTCAAAAAATATTAATGTGGAACAGTGGAGATTATTGAAGTGGAACCGTGAAGTTTATTGAAGCGCTTCACTGCATTATTGTAGTTAATACCCCAATGACCTCTCATTAACCCCCCAATAACCCCTAAATAACACCGAAAAACTATTAGAGCGAAACCGCGGAGGTTCACCGTGAGGTGTTATTGGAGTTAATGCCCCAATAACCCCAAAATAACATCAAAAAATTTATTGGGGGGTTATTGCAACTTATTGGAGTTGTTTTGCGGGGGTTCTTGAAGTAAAATTACGGAGATTATTGGAGTTGTTCACCGCGCGGTGTTATTAGGGGTTATCTCGATGTTATAGGAGTTAATGCCTCGATAATCCCCGATAACCCTCAATAACCCGGAAAAAATTTGCGTACATAAGACGTACGTAGCGCTCCCTGTGTCGTCCAATGGCCGCTTGACAAATCAGCAATGTCGGTCCAACCGCCTTTATTCAAACGCGACCCGTCGACCTGGCTCGCTCTGTTATAATCGAGTTATAACCGAGCGGTATAGGCGGTGTAACCGAGCTGACCATTGACGCGGTACCGCTCTAATAACAAGGTTGTAACATTCATGTAACCTTAAGATGAAGAACCGCGCTTATAACGTCGCCATAACCGAGATCTAACACAACACAGTGTAACCTAGCAATATAAAAGAGCTATAACTGAGCTGTAACTGAGAGTTCATACCGCAATTGATCCATGATATGATAATTTCTTTTTTTTTTTTTTTTATATGTTGTGCACTCTGGCAATTAAATGCATGACACTTTTAACATTTCTATTTAGAAATCCAACTCTCTTTTTCAATCATTTTTCAAATTCTCACTCAAATATCAAAATTTACAATGAATCTCAAACCCAACATTTGCATTTGAGCAGAGATGCTCTCGTTTGGTGATTCGAAAGATCTCTACTTGCTAGTTTTGTAAATAACAATGTTTGAGAGTGGTGTATGTAATTATCCCCAAAAGATTGAAATTGTTTGTTCCAAACATTCTCATAAAAATGTCTCCAGATATTAACTGTGGACACCGCACGTTCGGACATCCAATCATAGGAGACCACGCGGCAACAAATTCACGTGTATGTGTACGATGAAGAGTAGTCTCCCAAAATTTTGATTAAAATAGAGTATTAATCATAGTGGCGGTTTATTTAAGCTAAAATAAGGCTGAGGATTTTCTTCTAGTATTATGTTGATATTAGTTTTCCTTTTAAATATATACTTTATACATTACTCATAAGGAGCATATCTAATGCATCAATGTTCTGCAAATTTCGGATTGAGGAGTTGATTTAATTCTATTGCCTGAAGTTCATAATATGGCTGTCTAGATACTCCTATTTTTCCATTTGGTTTAAATTAAATAAAATCTCTTTGCATTGGCCCAAAACCTTAGGCAATTTTCTTTCTCTTTACTGCTTACATTTCAAGCTACTTGAAAGAATCATTTCTACCAGCCCTATTGAACATAATGATCACTGATATGTATCTTTGATCAAATACTTCATCCAACCCATTAATACATGATCTATCATAATTTAGGCAGCATCACATCGACTTCCTTATTAGAAAATATAAAAAAAGAATGTGCTACAAAAAAAATGAAATTTTGAGTTAGTATAACTTTAATTATTCCAAATAAGAAAATTAACATATTTATCACAATTAGTGTTATAAAACTATGCATAAAAAGGTATGTTTTACTTTTATAAAGTTAGTAAGAATGGTATTTTTCAAGGGATGTTAATGATTTCAGTGTTTTGGGTGTGAACACCAAAGTTTATGTGTTAGACATGTATATTAGTGAGAATGGTGTGGCATTCAAGTCAATGCCCCTTGTAATTATCAATTCGGTGGACCTGGTCTCCACATTTCAATTTGAGAAGTAATTGACTCCTACTTTTTAATATCATCAATCGTTGTCAATAATATTTGATGAGCCAAGTCTCAAAAATATGTATCTTCAATGCCCTAAGAAAATGATCAAATCTATTAGCCTTGATAACAAATTAGTCATTAGCCTTAAATTATCTAACAATTTTTTGAGTATGCCCCTAGCTCTACATATAACCCAATAAAGCATTTGCGTATATTATATGATAGCTCGAAAAAGTCAATTCTAAAAAGGGACGAATAAAAATCATAATAGAATATTTTTTAATAGTATTTGAAGTATGATCAAACTCTTTAGAGCATCTTTAAACCATGATTGAGTAAATATCAAATAATATTCAAAATATGATCTACCAATCTTCAAATAATGACCAAATAAACATTATTCAAAACATTATTGAATAATGATCGAATAATCACTAAACATAATTTAAATTAACTTTGAACAATGATCAAATAATTTTTTTAATAATGATCAAACTATGATATGATAACAAATCAATAATGATTAAAGCATCCTCAAATCATCTTTAGGGAATCTTCAAATGGTGATTGAATCGTCATTAAAATTGATCGAGCATAGCGTGCCACATACTTCAACAGACCCAACCAACTAAACTATTTTCTTTTATAATGATACTCTAAAGTTCTATATTATTTTATAGACAGAACATGCAATAGCCAGTCTGGTCTGTCTTACTTTGGTATGTTTGTTGTGGCTCTCTTTCTCTCTCTCTCTCTCTATTTATCCGTGCATATCAAATCTCATCAAATTGGAATTGTTAAGATAATCTCTAGACTCATTTTATTCAAATTTGTTATTGTTAGACTCAACTCAACTCAACTTTAGTAAGCATTAATCAATGTCAGCTTAATTAAGCCACACAAAAACTAATTAAATATGTAGATAAATAATTATTTATTCACTTTTAACAGATTAAAATAATCAAATTCGAAAAAAAATTACTATTTTTCACCAATCCAAGCTTGGAAGGCCATGTACTACTCAAAATGCTTAGATTATGACATGCATTACAATTTAAGCAAATGCCCGACTAACATCTATAAGGTAAAAGGCTTCACAAGGACCTATCACCCATTTTTAAGATCTTTCTTCTTAAACTTTTTATTTTAGTAGAATTCAATAAGAAGATTTTAAAGCTTGCTTATTTAATGATCAAATATTTAAATGAATATTCGAAGTTATTTAATTATTTAATTAAATGATCATGAGGGAGCTGATCCAGAAGTTGCTGGTCAAACATTTTTTTTTTTGTAACCCTATTTTTATTATAAGGTACAAAGAGAGATTTATAAGGAGAAGACTGGGACATAAAATGTGCACCAGAAGCTTCGAATATTTATTAAATAGCAATATTTTATAAAACAATACTCTTGAAAAAAAATTAATCATTTTTGTCCATAAAAATAAACAAGACATGAATATAAAATGTGAAAATTCCTAGCATAATTGAAGAAAATTGGACCGATAAGAGACTATCTCATATGTTTTGGACCTTTGATTCTATCTCAATTCTACAAGAAATATTTACATGCATATATGCAGCGCTACGTACATCAAGTAGGCTATAAAAGGAATATTGAAAATTATATCCCTGTAACCTACATATAAGCCCGGAACTTACCGGTTACAACCACAACTCCACCCCTTTAACCACAATACCTGACCAGTACTAACCTATCAACTCCACCCCTTTCGTGCTGAATCTGCGCAGGATACGATAAGATGGCTCTCTCCACTCCCCTTGCAGCATCTCATCATTGTTCGCTGCCTCGTCATCACCGGCCGCTGCTGCGGCGAAACGGCGTCCGGTGCTCCGTCGACCGCCGCGAGCTCTTTGCTCGCATTGCTCCGGTTTATGACAATGTTTTGTCGAAACCCTAAGATTCCAACATATTTTAGTTTGTTTGTTTGTTGGGATATCGATACTTTTTTGCTTAAAGAAATGTCGTCTTTTGTAATGCGGCCGCAGTTGAATGACTTGCTGAGCTTGGGGCAACATCGGATATGGAAAAAGATGTGCGTTTCTTGGAGCGGGTAAGTATTTTAATCTCAAATTTTTAATTACAGCTTCTCTGTCCTATTTTTGGCGATCGAAACTGTGTGGATACGAATATAGAGGGGTTTATCAGCATATCACAGAATTCTTATGCATTTACATAGCTAACTTAACAATCTTTGTATTTGGTTGTATTATTTCACAGTGTCTGAATTGCACTAAACATGTGCATGAAAATTTGTGTTTTACTTTAGATAAGTTAACGCAAGTATTTTTTTTTTTTTAACGTGCTTTTGAGATTTTGAGTGTTATATATATTTATCTGCATCCCCCCTGTTTGATTTGTTCGTGTTTGATAATGATACTTTTAGAGAATGATGATTCAATGCTATACTTTGGATAGTTTGTAGAATAGTCAATGCCATGATATAAATTTGGGTCAAGAATTAAGGGAATGTTTTATGTTTGAATGGTTTAGGTAGCATCTTTAGCTGTGTAAATAAACAACAAGGTATTGTTGAGAAAATTAGGGCGAAAAAAAAAAACAGTAATCGACACAAATCCAGAAGAACACAAAGATTTAACGAGGTTCGGCAAAGATGCTCACATCATCGGGAGCAGAGCGGCGAGTTTCTTTCAATATTCAGAAAAGAGTTTACAGAAATCAGGAGATACCTCCTGGGATTACTAACATGTCTATTTATAACCCCAGGAGTAAACCCTAGACACAATATGTAATTATATCATTACCCCTCTAACATACCGCAGGGCTTTGCCCCCGCTCCCCAACTCACGTAACTGCTCAATTTGGACAGATTCTTCCGCTCCGCTTCGATCCAGCGTCTGTCCCTATATGGTATATGAGTCATACCATAACAAATCTCCACCTTGACAAATATCCAGCCCCTTAGGAGAAAAATACTCGGGAGTTACACCTGCACGACCGTGGGCTTGACCACCATGCTTCTCTAGCAACTGCAAACATTCAACAAGCCCAAGCAATGCAAGAACTTGTTGATAGTAACTGGCTTGGTCATCATATTAGCTGCATTTTCATCAGTATGAACCTTCTGCAACATTATCTCTCCAGAAGCAATCAACTCTCTGATCTTGTGATACCTGACATCAATGTGATTGGTTCTCGCATGGTACACCTGGTTCTTAGCCAGATAAATAATACTCTAACTGTCACAATGCAACTGAACTTCACCTTGCTCAACGCCCAGTTCCTTTACTAGCCCAGCAAGCTATAAGGTTTCTTTAGCAGCTTCAGCTACTGCCATGTACGCAGCTTCAGTTGTAGATTATGTCACAATAGACTGAATTGTTGATTTCCAACGTATAAGCCATCCACCAAGAGTAAACACATACCCAGTTGTAGACATTCTGTCATCTAAGTCACCTGCATAGTCTGAATCAACATACCCCACAACTGAAGGATCATTCTTATGATTGTCAAAAATAATTCCATGTCCTATAGTACCCTTCAGATACCTGAAAATCCACTTGACTGCTTCACAATGTCGCCTTCCAGGTTTAGCCTTGTATTTGCAGACTTGACTAACAGCATGAGCCAAATTAGGATGAGTACATACCATAGTATACATCAAACAGCCAACTGCACTGGCATATGGAGCCTTTGTCATGTCTTCAATTTCTGTATCAGTCTTAGAACACTGTTCTGAAGAAAACTTAAAATGATTTGCCAAAGGAGTGCTCAGAGGCTTTGCATTGCTCATCTCAAACCTTTCCAGCACTTTCTCAACTTAGCCTCGTTGAGATAGACATAATCGTCTTGCCTCTGTCTCGTTGAATCTCCATTCCAAGAATCTTCTTCGTAGGTCCCAAGTCTTTCATGTCAAATTTCTGGCTCAATAAAGCTTTCAAACCACTGACATCATTCATATTCTTTGTAGCAATCAGTATATCATCAACATACAGTAACAGAAAAATAATAGAACCAACATCAAGGCTCTTCATATAAACACAACAATCATACTCACATCTCCAGAAAAATAATAGAACCATCATCAAGGCTTTTCATATAAACACAACAATCATACTCACATCTCTTGTAGCCAATCTGCATCTTGTAGGAGTCAAACCGCTTGTACCATTGTCTTTGAGACTGTTTCAACCCATACAGCGATTTCCTTAACCTGCACACCAGATGCTCCTGTCCAGGTTGAGTGAACCTTTCTGGTTGCTCCATGTAAATCTGCTCCTCCAAATCACTATGCAAGAAAGCAGTTTTAACATTCATCTGCTCCAAATGCAAATCCCAAATAGCTACTAATGCAAGCACTGCCCTGATTGAAGTATGTCTGACCACAGGAGAGAAGATTTCATCATAATCTATCCCCTTCTGCTGTGAAAATCCTTTTGCAACCAGTCGAGCCTTGAACTTTTCCCCTTTTTTTCTGATACTGGTGGTTTCCTTTTGTAGACCCATTTGCACCCAATGACCTTCTTTTCCTCTGGAAGCTGAACTAGCTCCCAAGTACGATTTTTCTGCAAAGACACCATCTCCTCAACCATTGCACCCATCCATTTTTCTTTCTCCTAGCTAGTGATAGCTCCTTGCAAAGTGGCTGGATCATTGCTGCTGATGAGAAGTGCACATGAGACTAAGTCTTCATAACCCAATCTGCTAAGAGGCTCTACATTGGTGCGTCTCTGTCTATCTCTGACTAGATTGTAATTCTGCAGTTCATCTGGAATAGAATCACCAGGTGTTGAATTTGAACTTTCACCTCTCTCAGAAGCTACTGGCTACTGTTCTAAATCCATCTGCACTGCATCTGAACTGGAACTCTTCTCTGGCACCTTATCTTGATTTTGTTGTAANCCTCTCTTTCGATGAATCTCCATTCGAAGAATCTTCTTCGTAGGTCCTAAGTCTTTCATGTCAAATTCCTGGCTCAATAAAGCTTTCAAACCACTGATATCATTCATATTCTTTGCAGCAATCAGTATATCATCAACATACAGTAACAGAAAAATAATATAACCATCATCAAGGCTCTTCACATAAACACAACAATCATACTCACATCGTCTGTAGCCAATCTGCATCATGTAGGAGTCCAACCGTTTGTACCATTGTCTTCGATACTGTTTCAACCCATACAGCGATTTCCTTAACCTGCACACCAGATGCTCCTGTCCAGGTTGAGTGAATCCTTCTGGCTGCTCTATGTAAATCTGCTCCTCCAAATCACCATGCAAGAAAGCAGTTTTAACATCCATCTGCTCCAAATGCAAATCTCAAATAGCTACTAATGCAAACACTGCCCTGATTGAAGTATGTCTGACCACAGGAGAGAAGATTTCATCATAATCTATCCCCTTTGCTGTGAAAATCCTTTTGCAACCAGTCGAACCTTGAACTTTTTCCCTTTTTTTCTGATACTGGTGGTTTCCTTTTGTAGACTCATTTGCACCCAATGACCTTCTTTCCCTCTGGAAGCTGAACTAGCTCTCAAGTGCGGTTTTTCTGCAAAGACACCATCTCCTCAACCATTGCACCCATCCATTTTTCTTTCTCCTAGCTAGTGATAGCTCCTTGCAAAGTGGCTGGATCATCGCTGCTGATGAGAAGTGCACATGAGACTAAGTCTTCATAACTCAATCTGCTAGGATGCTTAACATTGGTGCGTCTCTGTCTTTCTTTGGCTAGATTGTAATTCTGCAGTTCATCTGGATTAGAATCACCAGATGTTGAATTTGAACTTTCACCTCTCTCAGAGGCTACTGGCTGCTGTTCTAAATTCATCTGAACTGGAACTCTTCTCTGGCACCTTATCTTGATTATGTTGTAACATAAACTGCTCATCAAAAACTGCATCTCTGCTGATTACCATCTTCTTTGCAATCGGATCCCAAAACTTATATCCTTTCACACCTTTCTTGTAGCCCAAAAAGATGCACTTCTTGGATTTTGCATCAAGTTTGGATCTTTCATCTCCAGGTATATGCACATAAGCAGGACATCCAAAAATTCGTAAATGATCAAATTTAACTGGATTACCTGTCCATACCTCTTCTACGACCTTGCTACCCAATGATGCTCGAGGTGATCTATTGATGAAATAGCATGTCATATTCACAGCCTCTGCCCAGAAACTCTTAGGAAGTCCTGCATTCAGTCTTAAGCACTTTGCCCTTTCAGTTAAAGACTTATTCATCATTTCTGCCACACCATTCTGCTGTGGTGTCTTTCGCATTGAAAAATGACTCTGAATCTCATGCTCCTCACAGAATTTCTGAAACTGCAAATCTGTGTACTTTGTGCCATTATCGGACCTCAAATACTTGATCTTTCTGTCAGTTTGGTGCTTCACCTCAGCTTTCCACAGCTTGAATTTAGAGAAGACTTCAGATTTCTGCTTAAAAAAATACACTCAAATTTTTCTGGAGAAATCATCAATAAATATAACAAAATACGGAGATCCTCCCAATGACAACTCCCTAGTAGGGCCCCATACATCAGAATGCACATAATCAAGAATTTCTTCAGTTTTGTGTTTTCTAGTCATAAAACTGACTCTAGTCTGTTTTCCAAGAATACAGAACTTACAAAGATTGAGCTTGCAGTTTTTAACTCCATGCAACAAATTTCTTCTATGCAATTCTGCCATCCCACGTTCACTGAGATGACCCAGACGCATATTTCATAGCTTTGTACTGTCATTATCTGGCTCAACAGAATGAACTTCACCTACAACTGTACTCCATAACAGTCTGTAGATATTACCTGCAGTCAACTTTCCTTTCATCACCGTCAGTGCACTCTTAACAATTTTGATGGTTTCTCTATCCTCATTAGCCTTAAGAATAAAACCATTTATGTGTAGAATGCCCAAAGAAATCAAATTCTTCTTCAGATCTGGAATATGTATGACATCACATAACGTTCTAACAGTGTCATCATACATCTGAATTCCGACTTCTCCAATACCAACTATATTGCAACATCTATCATCACCCAAATAAACTGAGCCAGAATTAGTTGACCTGTATGAAGTAAACCACTCTCTGTTAGGTGTTATGTGATAAGAACACTCTGAATCAAGAATCCATACATCCGTGAACTGAAACTATATTGCAACATCTATCATCACCCAAATAAACTTTTGCTTCAGATACAACTTGTTCGTCAGAGATTTTGCCATAAACTGAGTTTCCAATTTCTTCCAAACTTCTCCTGAAGATTTCAAATTCATCACGTGATACATAACTTCATCTGTCAGGCATAGGCGTATCGTCGCTGCCGCTCGCTGTTGCAATTCTTCCAAATCTTCATCCTCCAAGACATCTGGTTTTGCTGCCCGCAGAGCTTTCAACATTCTCTGTTGCGCCAACAGATCTTTCATCCTAGTTTGCGACAATCCGAAGTTATCAGTTCCGTCGAACTTCACCACCTCGAATTTCGCACCAGAAAATGCCATCTGAAAATTATTCCTGCAACAAAACTTTTTGCAAAAAAAATTCCTTTGCAAAAATCCTTGCAAACTTTTTTTTCTCTTAGTTAAGAAAATTTGCTTAATTAAATATGTTTAATTAAGTTTTCCTTAATTAAATGCTTTTAATAAACTTAATTTTAAAAACTTTCCTTCCCAATTTTTTTTTCAAAGCAGCTCCTTTCCGATTTAGGGAATATTCCAATAAAAGATTCCCTTATTCCTTCCCTGTTTAGACAAAAATCTCCTGATTCCTTTTCTGCCNACATCCGTGAACTGAGTTGATGAAAGTGAGAGCATATCGCCATCACTGCAATCTGAATTATCATTTTGCACCACATTTACAGACTTCGATGAAGTATCACCTTTCTCCCCAGTCTGTTTCTTCAGCTTTGGACGATCACGCTTTATATGAACTGACTACTTGCACTTGTAGCAATGAATTTCTTTTTTGCCTCTAGACTTTGATCTGAAATTTCGCCTTCCAGATCCCTCCTCTTTCTTTCTTCCACGATCCTGCTTATTCTTCACATATAAACTGTCACCGTGAGATATTTCCCCTGCATTCTGCTTCTGCTGGTTGTGAGCTAACAGCGCTACAGTAATCTCATCAACTTTGATAGTCTCTTTCCCATATGTCAGAGTAGTCACCAGGTGTTCATAGGAAGAGGGCAACGAACACAACAAAATCATCGCTCGATCTTCATCTTCAATACTCACATCAAGCTGTGATAAATCAGTGATTATTTGATTGAAGTCATTCACGTGCTGCGCTAGATTAGAACCTTCCTGCATCTTCAGCCCATACAACTTTTGTTTCAGATACAACTTGTTCGTCAGAGATTTTGCTATAAATTGAGTTTCCAATTTCTTCCAAACTTCTCCTGGAGATTTCAGATTCATCACGTGATACATAACTTCGTCTGCCAGACATAGGCGTATCGTCGCTGTCGCTCGCTGTTGTAATTCTTCCAAATCTTCATCCTCCATGACATCTGGTTTTGATGCCCGCAGAGCTTTTAACATTCTCTGTTGTGCCAACAGATCTTTCACCCTGGTTTGCGACAATCCGAAGTTATCAGTTCCGTCGAACTTCACCGCCTCGAATTTTGCACCAGAAAATGCCATCTGAAAATTATTCCTACAACAAAACTTTTTGCAAAAAAAATTCCTTTGCAAAAATCCTTGCAAACCTTTTTTTTTTTTAAAAAAAGGAATTTTTTTTTCTCTTAGTTAAGGAATTTTGCTTAATTAAATATCTTTAATTAAGTTTTCCTTAATTAAATGCTTTTAATAAACTTAATTTAAAAAACTTTCCTTCTCAATTTTTTTTTCAAAGCAGCTCCTTTCCGATTTAGCAGGCTCCGGGAATATTCCAATAAAAGATTCCCTTATTCCTTCCCTGTTTAGACAAAAATCTCCTGATTCCTTTTCTGCCCGTTTCTGCTTCGCCTCTGTCGCGATTCACGCGAATCGTCTGTGCAGCCGCCTAAGAAGGATCGCTGGTTGCTGTTCGCGGCCGAGCTCCTGCACCGCCGAACTCCTTCACCGAAGCTTCTCCGCCTTTGAGCCCGCAATCTGCTTCCCTAAGCCGCGCCGCGATCTAGAGCCTCTCCTACCGAAAACTCGTTCCTTATGCAGAACGCCGCGATCCTCCGCTCTGATTCGTAAAATCTCGCCGCCGAACTTCTTCTTGCGCCGATGAAAAATTTCTTCCCCTCGAACTTGTCTTTGATACCACTTGTTAAGAAAATTATGGCGAAAAAACAGTAATCGACACAAATCCATAAGAACACAAAGATTTAACGAGGTTCGACAAAGATGCCTACGTCCTCGGGAGCANTGAACTCCTGCACCGAAGCTTCTCCGCCTTTGAGCCCGCAATCTGCTTCCCTAAGCCGCGTCGCGATCTAGAGCCTCTCCTGCCGCAAACTCGTTCCTTATGCAGAACGCCGCGATCTTCCGCTCTGATTCGTAAAACCTCGCCGCCGAACTTCTTCTTGTACCGATGAAAAATTTCTTCCCCTCGAACTTGTCTCTGATACCGCTTGTTGAGAAAATTAGGTCGAAAAAACAGTAATCGACACAAATCCATAAGAACACAAAGATTTAACGAGGTTCGGCAAAGATGCCTACGTCCTCGGGAGCAGAGCGGCGAGTCTCCTTTTAATATTCAGAAAATAGTTTACAGAAATCAGGGGATACCTCCTGGGGTTACTAACATGCCTATTTATAATCCCAGGAGTAAACCCTAGGCACAATATGTAATTACATCATTACCCCTGTACCATACCGCAGGGCTTTGCCCCCGCACCCCAACCCACGTAACTTCCCAAAACAGATTCTTGCTTCGATCCAGCGTCTGTCCCTATATGGTATATGAGCCATACCATAACAGGTATCATTGCTCCGCAATTTATCNTGCTCCGCTCCGCTCGTTTCGATCCAGCGTCTGTCCCTATATGGTATATGAGCCATACCATAACAGGTATCATTGCTCCGCAATTTATCNTACCCAATGATGCTCGAGGTGATCTATTGATGAGATAGCATGCCATATTCACAGCCTCTGTCCAGAAACTCTTAGGAAGTCTTGCATTTAGTCTTAAGCACCTTGCTCTTTCAGTTAAAGACCTATTCATCATTTCTGCCACACCATTCTGCTGTGGTGTCTTCCGCACTGAAAAATGCCTCTGAATCCCATGCTCCTCACAGACTTCTAAAACTGCGAATCTGTGTCTCTGTGTCATTATCGGACCTCAAATATTTGATCTTTCTGCCAGTTTGGTTCTCCACCTTAGCTTTCCATAGCTTGAATTTAGAGAAGACTTCAGATTTCTGCTTAAAGAAATACACCCAAATTTTTTTGGAGAAATCATCAATAAATATAACAAAATACGGAGATCCTCCCAATGACAACTCCCTAGTAGGGCCCCATACATCAGAATGCACATAATCAAGAATTTCCTTAGTTTTGTGTTTTCCAGTCATAAAACTGACTCTAGTCTGTTTTCCAAGAATACAGAACTTACAAAGATCGAGCTTGCAGCTTTAAACTCCATGCAACAAATTTCTTCTATGCAATTCTGTCATCCCACGTTCACTGAGATGACCCAGACGCATATGTCATAGCTTTGTACTGTCATTATCTGGTTCAACAGAATGAGCTCCACCTACAACTGTACTCCCTAATAGTCTGTAGATATTACCTGCAGTCAACTTTTTTTTCATCACCGTCAGTGCACTTTTAACAATTTTGATGGTTTCTCTATCCTCATCAGCCTTAGGAATAAAACCATTTATGTGTAGAGTGCCCAAAGAAATCAAATTCTTCTTCAGATCTGGAATATGTCTGACATNGATTACTTTCTGAATGATCCTAGCTTTAGTCGTGCTATTATGAGAGTCATTTAAGATTGGCAAACTGCATGCATGATAAATCAATAAATAATAGAGACATATTTCTTAGTCAATTGGAAACGGTAGAGAATATAACATTTCTAAGCTGGAAAACCTGCAAATTTTATTAATTGCATCTCACTAAAGGATACTATAGGCCTTTCATTTATAAGTTCAAATACCACAAATAAAAAGTACTTAGTTGTTTGGAAATCTAGTGCAGAAACCTTTTCTTTAATAGAAAATTGTAATATTGGAATTGCACTAGGTTTTTAAAGAAAAGTGTAAAATCAGTCGTCTGGTGTGTAAAATCATTTCTTCCGTTTCTGCTTACTGCTGTTGCTAATGCACTGACAAACTGCACTAGATTGTGTAAGATCACTCTTCCGTTTCTGTAAGCACAATTGTTGGATGCAATTCTAAATCAACATGCATATTAAATTTTGCAAACACGTCAAGTTTAATGATTCAATTTTACACACCGGGAAGAGTGAAAATGAAATGATAANATCTGGTGTGTAAAATCATTTTTTCCGTTTCTGCTTAATGCTGTTGCTAATGCACTGACAAACTGCACTAGATTGTGTAAAATCACTCTTCCGTTTCTGTAAGCACAATTGTTGGAAGCAATTCTAAATCAACATGCATTTTAAATTTTGCAAACACGTCAAGTTTAATGATTCAATTTTACACACCGGGAAGAGTGAAAATGAAATGATAATTTTGTAAATTATGTTTTCTGTCTCTGATTTGCAATTATGAAATCGGTCTTTCTTACTCTAAAAAATCCTTTGTTCATCTAACTTAGCAATTTTTTGTTACTTAATAAGAGCTTTTAGTACTCTGCTTGGTTCATGTATAGAAACGGNATTACTCTAAAAAATCCTTTGTCCATCTAACTTAGCAATTTTTTGTTACTTAATAAGAGCTTTTAGTACTCTGCTTGGTTCATGTATAGAAACGGAAGCAAAAAATTAATAAATACATAAAATAAAAAGAAAAAAAAAGTGCTTTTTAACTTTAAGCTATTAAATTTCTGAAAAGTTTCATATACAATTTCTAGTGAGTTCTTACTTGCGATGAACACTTGGCTAATTGTTGTTTTGAAATGCTTTTTGATGCACAATGTTTATGGTAAAATATTTCAATTTACTATTTTTGTATCGGTTTTTTTTTATTTGGCCCTTTTTATTCTTAGGATGAACTTTTGATGGTGTGAATAAGATTCTATTGTATACCAATTTCATGAATTTGAAATCTCAGCTGGAAAGCCTCATCCTATATATAAATTTACAGGTCAGTGCCCTGGATTTCTCAAGGAAACAATTATTTATTGCTTCAACTCGTCGTGACTTATTATGGAAAGCTTGCTACAAAAATATCAAGTGAGAACTAGTGAAACTTTNACGAATCATGGGGTTAATACTGCTGGCAAGATTATGCGAAAATCAGAAATGACGTTTTTAAAAAAAACTCGCTGAACGTGCAAAACAAACACTACAGTGGCGTTTTGAAAACGCCGCCGCAGTTTTAAGCTGTCCCAAACGGGAGTCACGCATTACTGTTAAGCTGAAAGAATGATATGTTACATTGGTGTATGATGAGCTTATTATGTTGTTCTGAATTATACCTCCGAGGAGTTTTTTAGGAGTTTAGGAGTCTTATGGATAGAGTTCCCTAGTCTCTGATTCAGAATTAATCATAGGACTAGAACTTAACATCTTCATCCGGTTATTTGGCCATAAACTCTATGCATATTTAGGGCAACTGCTAGTTGCAGGAGGGGAGTTGATTGCTACTTCTGGAGGTAGAGGACTGACTGATATAGGAAAGGAGGAAAATTAGCTATTGATGCTATTGCTGCTTACTGCTGCTGCTAATGCAGGACAGGAGAATTCCGATGAAGGTGCCTGTAGTGAGAATCCGATGGAGGAGCGTATGCTGCTAGAAAGATTTTGGCTGTAGAAATTGAACAAATGAGATCCAACAAGGAGAATTTCAGTGCTAGAAAGAAGAGGAGCTTCTGGAGGAGGCCTTGCAGATCGACAGACTGGATTCTGGCGGAGGAGGAACTAGAACAACAGGATTTTGGTTGTAGGCAGAGTTCTAAAGGCAAAGGAGAACAGGGAAGGGGTTGCAGTAAAAGATAAGGCTGCAGGAAGGTTGGGAAGGTTTTGTGTTCGGAAGGGCTTGCAGGGAGATTGCAGGGAGATTGATGGTTGCAGGAAAGAGGAGCCAGAAAGGGTCGGCAGATGAAGGCTGCTATAGGGACANGAGATAAGGCTGCAGGAAGGTTGGGAAGGTTTTGTGTTTGGAAGGGCTTGCAGGGAGATTGATGGTTGCAGGAAAGAGGAGCCAGAAAGGGTCGGCAGATGAAGGCTGCTATAGGGACANTATTAAATATACGAAAACTCCGTCCTTTCCAATTTCAAGAAATATTAGTGACTGACGTGTGCTAGAAAATCTGCAGCGGTAGAGTAGCAGATTATCGTCTTAGTGTTGTACGAGAATTCAACACACACATAGATAAAAGAGAAATAAGTAGAGACGACTCCAGAAATTTTTACGTGAAAAACCCGGAAAGGAAAAGATCATGAGGTCTGGTCCAGCTGCAAAAATTCACTATTAATTGATGATTATAGAAATTTCTTGTCCTACAGACAAAAAATATTAGTTATATTTTTTATATCACAACGTCGACTGTTGGCATCTGGTTGGTGATGATTGTCGACAGTTGACAGTAGTTGACGTAGATCAGCGGTGGTCGACGACGGTTTGCGATAGTCGACAAATGTCAGCGGCNTATAGGGACAGCTGTAGAAGGCCATCGACGGAGGGTTGACAAATGAAGGTTGTCGTAGGATTTAGATGAAGCTGAACGACGATTTAGACGAAGCAGATGGGATAACCAGAAAGCAAATGAGCGAGACAGAGGAGAACCGAAGGACCAATTTGTTCGATTTTAGTGATTGAACAAGATAACTGACTCGTACACGCGATCTGTTTGAATGGAGGAGACAACTGACTCATTGGTCTTGCGAGCTGAAGCGACGAGAAGTAGTGAGGTGTGGAGATGTCGCTGAGGACGTAGACATCTAGCTAGGTCAAAGTAGGGCTGTCAATTTGGCTCGTTGTTCGTGAACAGCTCGTGTTCGGCTCGTTAAGCAGCTCGTGTTCGGNGAGAAATCTTTCGGGTTCTCAAGCCAGGTTTGCTCTTTCGAGCGGTCCTATCTCCTCTCACAAATTTAATGTTTCCGTGGTTTTGGCAGGGTCAAAGGTTTCGATATTGGATTTTAACAAAACCTCTTCTTGGATAAATCAATTCCGGGTATGCATTAACAGATCGCTGAGATTATACGGAAAAATAATAATAATTTGATTGTTGTTAAAGCGGCCTTGAAGTTCTGTTTGTTGTGTAGAAGCTCTGGAAGCTTTTTCTCATATTTGCTTTCTATGCATAGGAGTGNGGTCCTATCTCCTTTCACAAATTTAATGTTTCCGTGGTTTTGGCAGGGTCGAAGGTGTCGATATTGGATTTTAACAAGACCTCTTCTTGGATAAATCAATTCCGGGTATGCATTAACAGATCGCTGAGATTCTACGGAAAAATAATATTAATTTGATTGTTGTTAAAGCGACCTTGAAGTTCTGTTTGTTGTGTAGAAGCTCTGGAAGCTTTTTCTCATATTTGCTTTCTATGCATAGGAGTGGGCACTAGATAATGTGGTTGTTCCTGCCGCAAGTATTTATGGCCTTTCAGATGAGTACAAATACATAAAGTCATCAGTTGCAGAATATTTGACAGGTCTAAACCTGTTTTATTTTATTCATAAATTTTATCGGAAATTTTACATACATGCCATTTAATTCTTATGTATTTATATATCAAACATCCAAACTTCAATTTTGACAGACATGCAACCTCATCTATGAATGGAAAGTTGTTTTTCACCTTTTTTTTAGTTAAAATGGTGGTACTTTGATGTGACAGAAAGATTTGAGTGGTAGAAATATAAAAAGCAATGTTTAAGTGTTAGATATTTAAATATATTGGAATTGGGTGGTCTGTATGTAATTGCCCCATTTTATTTTGCTCTTTTGACAAATATCAAGGTTTCCGTGAAGCTATGGGTTTATTAGCCAGCTTATTTAATACGATTTCGTTAAGCTGGTAGGAATACGAAATCATAGATCTAATAGTATCGATTCATCCTTTTTGGCTTTTGATTTTACTACGATAAGATTTAATATTTTCTTCATATTTTTACATAAACAATTGATTNCCTTTTTTTTAGTTAAAATGGTGGTACTTTGATGTGACAAAGAAAGATTTGAGTGGTAGAAATATAAAAAGCAATGTTTAAGTGTTAGATATTTAAATATATTGGAATTGGGTGGTCTGTATGTAAATGCCTCATTTTATTTTGCTCTTTTGACAAATATCAAGGTTTCCGTGAAGCTATAGGTTTATTAGCCAGATTATTTAAGATAGCTGGTAGGAATACGAAATCATAGATCTAATAGTATTGATTCTTCCTTTTTGGCTTTTGATTTTACTACGATAAGATTTAATATTTTCTTCATATTTTTACATAAACAATTGCTTATTTTTTGTCTACTGACAATACCTTGATAATAGTTTTTCAATTTTTCTCACCTCGTGAGATTTGCATGCGACATAACTGAATTGTCTGCTAAAATTTATTCTACTTATTGTCATGTGATCTCAGATTAAGCTATTTTTTGTATACGTAAAAGCATGGAACTTGATTTCATAGTGATAGAAGATTAATTATTTAAGTAAAAAAAAAATGTCTGCTAGATTGTACTCGCACACCGCATCATTACTGTTTGCACTTCGCAATTATGCTACTCTAGAACAAGTTCAATATAAATTTGAGTAGTTTCTTTGGTCAAAAAGATGGCTTTAAAGAAGAACAGATTACTAATAGCTCAATTAATAAAGATAAAAGGTTATTTGTTTAAGGTTTGTTTGGGATCACTTTTATTTTTTTTAATTTTTTTTCTTTTTATTTTAAAAATATGTTTGTTTAGTGTTTTTTTTGCATGTTTTTATTTTTTTATTTTTAAAAATAACTAAATATGCTATGTCATTTCAGACATGTTTTGTTTTACATCAAAACTTAAAAAATATATATAAAAATAGAAAAAACAAAAACCAAATCTCTGAAGTGATCCCGAACAGTCTCTTAATAAATCAACATATTTTGTATTATTAAGCAGACCAGATGCCATACCACAAACAATCTCACATGCCTAGCATTAAAAGACCAGGCTTATTTAAGATCTTCATAGTCTTACTGCTAGCATCAAGGTTGATACTCTCTTTTTTAATGTTTTTCTATGATCCTAGTGCTTACATAGGTAGTCTGGGATGAGAAGCTTCTTTGCTTGGCATGAGATGAATGATTTGTAGTGTGTTAAATATGGCAAGATAAAGTTGTAAATTAAGCAATATTAGAATATTATTGTTCGTGATTTGGACATTCAAGGTGTTGCTTCCATCTTGTACTGTGTTCAAGGAATTCAGAGGCATAAGAGATGTCTTACTGAGGCTCTCTTGAATTGTATACAAAATTCTCTTTTTTTCATTTTGATTACCTTAATTAATTCAATTAGATTGTNGAAAATTTAATTCACACCGTTCGACCGTCTGTTCCCGCCTTGGTTAGTTCCAAGCCCCGGGCCGTGTTGTGACATTAAATCTTATTGAAACAATTCTTAACCAAGCTCCTTAGGTGATGCAACACAAGAGGGCATGTTTGCAAACATTATTCTGCATTTATCTCTCAACAATTATTTTCTCTATTTTTTTCCTCTCCTACCTCTTCGGTTGGCTTGTGTGCTGTAGAATCATGGATGAAGTTGTTTACTGTCCTTTCTCATATTACTGCTACCGTTGCTAGTTTTCTACATGAATTCCTTTTGTTTTTGGCCTTCACGGATTGTTGCTTTTGTCTCCAATCCACAAGGGAGACCGGGAGGATCAGCTGCTGTCGAGAACTTNAAAAATTTAATTCACACCGTTCGACCGTCTGTTCCCGCCTTGGTTAATTCCAAGCCTCGGGCCGGGTTGTGACATTAAATCTTATTGAAACAATTCTTAACCAAGCTCCTTAGGTGATGCAACACAAGAGGGCATGTTTGCAAACATTATTCTACATTTATCTCTCAACAATTATTTTCTCTATTTTCTTCCTCCCCTACCTCTTCGGTTGGCTTGTGTGCTGTAGAATCATGAATGAAGTGGTTTACTGTCCTTTCTCATGTTACTGCTACCGTTGCTAGTTTTCTACATGAATTCCTTTTGTTTTTTGCCTTCACGGATTGTTGCTTTTGTCTCCAATCCACAAGGGAGACCGGGAGGATCAGCTGCTGTCGAGAACTTTTATTGCCATCTATAATTTCCCAAAGCTGAATTTCCACAAGGAACATGACATTTGATAGATTTGAGGTGAAACTTGTGAAAAAAATGAGGCTAAGTTGTGTAATGCCTGTAAATATAGAGAGAGGGAGCGAGAATGAGAAACGGAGCAAGGGAGAGCAACACTGGCATCAAGAGATTTAGAGCGAGGGAGCCGAGGAAGTGATGGTAGGCTTGAGCGTTAAATCTACCAAGCCCTCAAGCAGATGCGTACATAGCTACCATGACTTGAAGCATAAAAAGATAGAAATTAAAGTTGTTAATTTTTNCGGCATCAAGAGATTTAGAGCGAGTGAGCCGAGGAAGTGATGGCATAGGCTTGAGCGTTAAATCTACCAAGCCCTCAAACAGATGCGTACATAGCTACCATGACTTGAAGCATAAAAAGATAGAAATTAAAGTTGTTAATTTTGTATTTTTAGAAGTTAGGCATTTTATTGATGTTACTATATTTAGCTATTGTGGGAAGTTGTATCTTTGATATATCTTAACATTAGAAAAAATAGAAATGATTGATAAATTTGCATGCATATTAAAATTATCAGTATATATTTTTAATATGCAACATAGGTGTTGATGGTTAGAAAATAGGTCACATATATAATCAAAGTGTCACAGAATTAAATTGATGTACAAAATACTTTGACATGGCCTTTTTAGAATTATGGATGATCAGGGATGAACTGCAAAAAGTTGTTATTATGTTTTTGATGACTATATGAATACTAATTCTCCATGGAGAGTTCTTTGCACATCGAAAGAGTTAATGCAATACATACCACTAATTAGGCTGATTTAGCCCGTAAAATTTCAATTTGCTCTTAGGCAAATTAGGAGTAGTCCATTATAGAATTAAATTGGACCTACTTTAATGTCTCGTTAGGCCTATTTTTTATTGTTTTCAAAATTTTCTTCTTTTTAAGTTGATTTATTTTTTAAATTTAATTATTCTCTTTACAATATAAGATAAATTCTTTTGTTAGGGTTAGATTTAATTTCAAAAAGAAATAAATTTTGAATGTAAATTATTTATGCTTGTCCTCTTTATTTTGAGGTATAAGGAATGATACTTTGTATTCTAATTGAACAATGATGAATGAAATTTGATTATTTGTGAGGCCAATTGAGTACTCCTTAAATCCAAATTATCTGATCAAATTGTTCCAAATTATGTACCCAAATTTCTTCCTCTCCCAATCTCCATCATTGATTCAGCATTCCTTGAACAAAATTGCCTCAAAGCTCCTATGCTCTAGCCGTTAGAGTTGCATAATTCAGCCTTTAGAATTGGCGTTGCCAGACCTTTTGTTTAATATCATTTCCCTGGTTCTTTTCTAACGTATATGTATATATGTTCTTAACTCACAGGAAAGGAACTGGAGAAACTCGCTAGAGAAGTGGGATTTTCTGATGCTAGNTTACTTACTTTCATGCATCTAGTGTTTGCTTTATATAACATGTTGAATTGAATGCTATGAATACTTGAATGATATGTTTATGTCGATTGGTTGTATATGCTTGACTGACTATGATAGAGTCATCCCCCCTTGATGCTACTAGTGAGGGAGCACTAAAATACTCATGCACGTATATGAAAAAATATGTTGATATTGATATGTCTTAATTGACACAATTTTTAGTCGTGTTCCATTGATGTTTGTGCATATATAAAATGATATTGATATGTTATTAATATAGTAAAGTTCTTTGAATAACATTANATACTTTCATGCATCCAGTGTTTGTTTTATATAACATGTTGAATTGAATGCTATGAATACTTGAATGATATGTTTATGTTGATTGGTTGTATATGCTTGACTGACTATGATAGAGTCATCCCCCTTGATGCTACTATTGAGGGAGTACTAAAGTACTCATGCACGTATATGAAAAAATATATTGATATTGATATGTCTTAATTGACACAATTTTTAGTCGTGTTTCATTGATGTTTGTGCATATATAAAATGATATTGATATGTTATTAATATAGTAAAGTTCTTTGAATAACATTANACTAAAGGCTTTAAATTATAGGATTTAAATAGTCCTATTACTTAAGATCATAATTAGTAGAGATATAGCATTTAAGAAGAATAATATGATTTGCATAAAATCTAATAATGCAATTAGTTCTAGTCAATATGAAGTAAGAAACTGATTAGAAGAAAATATGAAATAAGCTGGTGTCTTCCAAAATCGAAGCAGATAACCAGGAAGCATCTCAGTTTGACTCAAACCATAATAAGCTGACAGAATAACCATTGTATCGAGAAATTGCACCTATTTACATCTTATCAAGAGATAGATAAAAAGTTATTACAAATAATGAAATAGCAAGATTTTAAGCTAGATTAGTAGCGAAATAATATCTTCAGAAGAAGAGAATAGAGTACATACAAATGTTCTCACTTGTAGTAAAACATGCCAGTTATAATATTAATCAGACAGGTGGCCTATTTTGATTGGGAGATGGAGCAGCGATACATCAAAACAACCTTCCTACAGGCTGTTATTTTTTTTTTCTTTGATTTTGTGGTGGTTCAACTTATTAAAAGTTGGCAGATTGTGATTTTATCTACAACTGAGGCAGAATACATCGTAGCAATGGAAGCCATGAAAGAAGCTTTGTGGTTACATGGACTGTTGGAAGTAGGGCTGTAAACGAGCCGAGCTTGGCTCGTGTTCGGCTAGTTCGGAATTGTTCGTGTTCAAAATCGACTCGTGAACAGTNCTATGCCAATCTCTCCTTATCCAACCCAACAGAGTTTTCAATGCAGTTATGCTTATTCGTTGTAGATGATATACCATGCTTACAATACTTGAATTTATCAAGCCATTAATATGGATAGAAGACAAAGGCTCACTGTTTATTGCTTAGTTGAGGAAGAGAATAGGAAAAGGAAGAGGAAGAGGAAGGAAGAAATGTTTGCGTTCAAAGGGAGAGAGGAGACATGCAACTTAAGTTTTTAGGACAAGGAAAGAAAAAGAGAAGGGAGATCTATCGTTTGGCGGCTACAACACTCATCTTTATATCTTGAACAAAGACGAGAGGAGCATGAGAAAAATCATGAGATTTGCATGATTGGGGAGGCCGATGTGGTCATGTGGCTTGGATTGGGATCTGCCAGTCTGATCTGCTCATCCACTTTAGTTCTTAACTAAAGCTAATTCTTTCTTTGTGATTTTTTAGATTTTGATAGGATTGGTGATTCTATAGATAGGAAGTGCACTATAAGTTACTCATTTCATGGTATGCCAAGAAACAGTTCACAATTGTGCATTATCTCATTGAAGATCTATATGGAGCTTTTGCTATAGTAGCCACTGATATAATTTATATTAATTTTAGTATAAGAAAAGTCAAATATCTAGATTGAATAGCCTTTGTTATGGTAGAAGAATTTTCTGCGAACCAAAAAACAGTAATGCATACCACATAATCAGCACTATCATATAACATGCAATCTATAACTTTATCATATGCAAAATAACATTAGGATTTTATGAAGTTGTACTTATTTTTGTTGCTCGCTTTTCATTTCAAGTGCACAATCATGTATCATGGAGCTCTACATACAATCTCATGTAGGTGCAGTAGTTTTTGTTGATGGTGAAGCTTTATACGATTTAAAGGGCAAATCATTCATGGAACTTTGGCTTATTAATTGATGTTAAACTGTCAAAAGCCAAAATATAAAATTAAACCGATTTTAATGAGTTAAATAGGTGAAAGTAGAACAAAAGAGTTGCTTAAATAACATATTATGACTTTTGCCAGTCTATTATTTATTTATTTTTATTCTGAAACAGATGAAGCTGTTGGATCTTCAGACGAGGAACTCAGTGGGGGAGAATTAGATGCTCCGGAATCATTTTTAAAGGGTGAAGAAAGAGATCTAAAAGAGAAACTGCTCCGAAAATACAGTGGTTATTTGAGTAGTTTGAAGCAGGAATTTTCAAAGAAAAGGAAGAAAGGGAAGCTCCCCAAAGAAGCACGACAGATACTCTTTGACTGGTGGACTGCTCACTACAAGTGGCCCTATCCTACAGTAAGACTTCCAACATTATTTTATTGCCAACACTAAAATTTTCTTTTGCTTTTCAGTATCTTAAAATTTGAAACTATTCAAAAATACCGCAGGACTAATGATTCACCATTTGTCTAGTAAGGCTAAGAAATCATAGCTTCTTGTTGGTGAATTATGAAACATCTTCCTCTTGATTCTGCTTACATTTGGAAAAGGAACTGTTCATTTTTTGTATCAACTTGTCACAATAATGTGTAATACCATATACAATTTTAAGCTTCAGAATATCTGATTCGTGCTCCGCAATTTAGTGTATTTACATGATATATTTGCTTGTAGGATGAACCTAGAGCAATAAAGTTGAAATGACGTTATTTTTTATTTGATATGAATGTTTTGGGTGATATAAATGTAAGTTGCTAGATATTTAATTAGGAATTAGGAGTATTTATGTAAAGCCCCAAAAATGTAAGCAAATAAGCACTTAGAATCAGTGATACTATGAAGTGGTTCTGAAAAAAAGTAGCCTTCTCTTTTGGTTGAGAAGTTTTCATCTTCTTATAAGTAATCTGCAGGAATCAGACAAAATTGCGCTCGCCGAGACAACAGGTCTAGACCAGAAGCAAATAAACAACTGGTTCATAAACCAGAGGAAGAGGCACTGGAAGCCGGCCGAGAACATGCAGTTTTCGATCATGGATAACTCGTCGACATCATCATTTTTCACCGATGACTGAAGATCGGCGGTTTTCTGCAACACTGACCATTATCTGACCTCCCAATAGTCCAATACAGTATACGTATTTGGCAGCAGCATGCAGGATGATGACTTTAGTGTTTTTGTATGCTCAGCTAAATTTGTTTGTATTAAAAGGTGATTCAGAAATCAAAACATGCATTTATGAGATGAGCTGTGGTTCATAGACAAGGTGGGGCATGGGTTCAGGAAGCTTAGGTGTTATAATGCTTTGCTAATGTGTATGATTTTCTCAAGCTGAATCCTGAGTCCTTCTGATAGATATTAAGGCTGAGTCGATCTAAAGCTTTGAACTCTTTGTTGATGGAAGTTGTTAATATTTTTTTAATTTTAATGTTCTCTGTTTTTGCCTAAAATCGGCTTAATTCAAGTTCACTAGTTGGGTTTTGCTAGTTGATTCTTATCGAGTAACTGAGGTCAATGGAATCTACATAAATTTAATTTTTGTTTGATTTTTAATTGACTCAACTCATTTTAATTTTGATATGGAAGATTGTAGAAAATATTTATATCAATTATAGGATGTGATTGGGAGATGGTGGTGTAAGCTTGAGAATTTGATGGGGCAGGACACATTAAAGATCTTCTCAGTTGAACTTATCGAGCTTGAGCTTGTCTAAGCTTGGTTTGTGGGCTCGTGAGTAGGTTCGACTAGTTAGATTTTGGTCACATAAATGTGTGAGTTGCAATAGTATCTCTTATGCCATTGATAGTTTGGATGGCTTATCTGGTGAGCTCATCGCAATTTCTTCTGTTGTTGTTGTTATTAGTACCCGAGCCAAGTTTAAGCTTATCATTTGAACTTAAACGTAAGCTCGGTCTTGTCATTTGAGCTTTAGTTTGTATTTTGATGAACAAGTTGAGCTTAAGTTAGATATGACCTGAGCTTGGCTTAACAAATTTACACCGCTGATTGGAAGAGGTGCTCAAGGGAATGAGGCAAACAAATTTAGCAGGCATTAATAAGTGACTTGCGAGTTTCATTGCAATTAAAAAGTACCAAGTATATTAAAACATAGTATATGAAGATATAAACAATTTGCACTTAAGAGACTGACAGAGAATTGTTAATAAGGGAAGGCCTAGATGATGATATTCGTATTTAGCGGAGGCTATAACCTCAAAAAATATTAATGTGTATAGGGATTTGATGGGGCCACTTATAAATGTCATCTTTAGTCTAGCCTTATTAACGGACCTTGAATAGATCATCTTTAATAAATATTAAGACTAAGATTTTGATATTGAGAAAAAGAAATTGGCACAAATAAAATTTGAGCCGGAGAAGCATGATGATAGTGGGGTGGAGGAATGACGCACTTGTGGGTGAAATTGGAAACTTGTTATGTCAAATGGAGAAAATTTTTCATATAGAGTTCGAACACAGCTCTGTCTGCGGGCTCCAGTAATTATCGTTACGTGTGTTACATCGGGGCCACTTCAAAAAATATTAATGTGGAACAGTGGAGATTATTGAAGTGGAACCGTGAAGTTTATTGAAGCGCTTCACTTCGTGGTGTAATTAGGGGTTATTGCGGCGTTATTGGAGTTAATACCCTAATGACCTCTCATTAACCCCCCAATAACTCCTAAATAACACCGAAAAACTATTAGAGCGAAACCGCGGAGGTTCACCGTGAGGTGTTATTGGAGTTAATACCCCAATAACCCCAAAATAACACCAAAATTTTTATTGGGGGGTTATTGCAACTTATCAGAGCTATTTTGCGGGGGTTCTTGAAGTAAAATTACGGAGATTATTGGAGTTGTTCACCGCGCGGTGTTATTGGGGGTTATCCCGGTGTTATAGGAGTTAATGCCCTGATAATCCCCAATAACCCTCAATAACCCGGAAAAAATTTGCATATATAAGACGTACGCAGCGCTCCCTGCGTCGTCCAATGACCGCTTGACAAATCAGCAATGTCAGTCCCACCGCCTTTATTCAAACGCGACCCATCGACCCGACCCACTCTGTTATAATCGAGTTATAAATGCTTGTAGGGTAGTTTAATAGTAGTTTAATATAGTTTTATATTTGTTTGCAGTTGGATGAGAGTGAAGCTAAATGTAGAGATGAAAGTGCAAATTTTACTTGAAACGGTTGTCCACAATGACAAAGAAGCTTACGAAGTATATTGTGCTTACGCTCTTCATATCAGATTTAGTGTCCGTAAGGAGCATGACACGTTCTGACATAACTCCAAGAATCTTAAGATGAAAGACTTTGTTTGTGGGAGAGAAGGTTTCAAGAAATAGTTGAAGGCCACACAAATTGTTAAATACAAACGAGCGGACACAAGAAGTGGTTGTCCGACAATGATTCGTTATGCAATTGATGTTGAAGGCAATTTGATAGTTAAAAAATTCATTGAGTCTCATAACCACTCCTTAGCAAACCCTGGTGATAAGCATCTCTTGCGATCTAGTAGAAAGATAAGCGAAGTGAATGCAGAAGTTCTTAAATCGATGACACAGTCAAGAATAAGACCTAGATATGCGTTCAAATTTCTAGCCACAGAAGTTGGGGGAGTTGAGAAATTGGAGTGCACTAAGATAGATGCCTTTAATTTCATTCAAAGAGAGAGGAGATATAGAATTGAAAATGGCGATGTCAATGCTTTATTACAACTTTTCACATAGAGACGTGTTGAGGATAGCATGTTTGAGTGAGACTTTGAAATTGATGAGAGTGGTAGGCTAAAGAGTTTTTTTTTGTGTGACGACACTTTCAGGCATGATTATGATTGTTTTGATGATGTTATCATTTTTTATACTAGTTACAGATTAAATAGATATAACTTGTGTTGTGCTCATTTTGTTGGTATTAATCACAATTGGCAGAATGCTCTCTTTGGCGTTGGTTTTTTGTCAGAGGAGACGACAGAGTCTTTCAAATGACTTTTTAAAACTTTTCTCTGTATTATGGGCGACAATCATCTAATTACAATATATATTGATCAGGATCAAACATATATTATATTACAATCATCCAATTACAATCATCCAATTACAATGGGAAAATCCATAGAACAAATCTTGTCAAATACACGACATAGATTATGCTATTGTCACATATATAAGAAGTTGCCTACAAAGGTTCACTGCGGTTAGCGAATAAAATAATAGCTAATTTTTTTTATAAGTGTATGAGCAAATGCGAGTTTAAAGAGGAATTTGATAACTCATGGGAGATGATGATTGAGAGTTGTAATTTACAAGACAATGTTTGGTTAGATGAGATGTACAACATCAGAGATAAGTGGGCTACAGCCTTTAATAAAGATGTATTTGGAATGAGAATTTTATCCACCCAGAGAAGTGCATCAATAAATAATATTTGTCATGGTGACGCTAAGCCCACAAGCTATATTAATGATTATTTTTTGGGCCTTGAGCAAGTCATGAGAACATGGAGGCGTAACGAGAAGGATGAAGATTATAAGTCTGAACAATCTGTGATCACTCCAGTTGTTAAAAGCAGCCCTATATTGAGGCAGTCATCTGTATTTTACTCAAGAAAGTTCTATAATATGTTTGAGGTAGAGTTTATTCATGGATCATGTGGTCTTCAGTTACACGTCTCTATGAACAATGAAAATAATGTTTTCATTAATGATTTGGATGATCACACCACAAACAGAACTTGGATGGTAAATTTTGATCCTTTCAGTTCGGAGGTTCAATGTAGCTGCAAAAAATTTGAAATGATGGGGCTATTATGTGCTCACTCTCTACGAGTATTAAACTTTCTACATATTAAGAAGATCCCAGATAAATATTTTCTATTGAGATGATCCGCAAATGTAAAAAGAGATGTGTATAACAATGATGCATACAAGCACTTCCAATGGTCACAAATGTGAAATGATGGTAAAGATAGCCTAATATTCGAAACACACATGCAAAAAATGTCATATCTATGCCATAATAAAGCCAAGGGAAATGAAGAGGCTGAGCAGTGCATGAAGGATTCAATGAAAAAATTATTATTGGATATTGATAATATAATAAGTGGAAGAGGTTCAAAGTCAGGGAAACAAGCTAAAAAAAACAAAAATCAGGTGAATAACCAATTAAATATTGTTGATCCCGCTAAAATGCGACTTAAAGGAATATATAATGTCATGCTAAAAGGTTACTGGGAGAGAAAGAAAAGAGCAAAAGGTATAACTTGGTAAATTTTTTTTTTCTCGGGTGTTTTATCCAATAACAAGTTTAGATTGATTTCCTGACTACTTAAACAGGTAAACCGGTTGAAGTTTCAAGCAGTCAAGAACCTAATGCTTTAAATCTTCATCCAAACATATTGTCACTGCCTGATTTTCTAACACATGTCAAAAACCATTTGTTATTTTTTGTTGTTTTGTGTATCTTATAATAATTTTGGTGCTTCCAAATGCAGAATTTCTTTCCTCCAAGGCACAGAGAATCATACACTGCAATGATGATAGATTCAATATATGATCAGTAAGTAATTTGACATATTCTTTAATTGAAATGTTTTTATTTATTATTATTAACAAATATGCTCATTTATTTATTTTTACACAGGTTCTAATCATGATGTGAGCAACATTTATGCGTTGATGACAATTTTATTGAGACATTAATTTTGGTGTACTTTTTTGAGGAGGATGTATCTAGAAATTTGTATACATTATTGAAATTTTGTTGAGGATGTTTGTAGGGCATTTGTATTTACGACAACATTATTGATGCATTTGTAATTATGAGATTTTCTTTTGAAGGGGTATTGTTTTTTTTTTTTTTTGCATTAACCTCTATCTGTTTCATTACCCTTGGGTTAGAGGAAACTCTCTTATGGACATTATGAGAACTCAATTTTATAAAGTATTTGTCTTTTCTCTGTTGTTCTCAACTCTGTTAATATGGATAGTTGTTTCATTCTCTCTATAAGAACTGCATAAACATCATTTTTTTATAATGTTGGCCAACCTTTTTCCGTGGCTCATAAAATCGGGTGGTGCAAAGATAAGAGGAACCAGCTTCAGAATGTTCAATATTTGTTTATGGAATGGAATACCGCAAAGCTGTAATGATCAAATCTCTGTAAACAGTAATCTGTAATATGGATTTACATTTAAGCTAGCTTTCAAAAACAACACAGCATATATCAAGTCCTCGCCCCATAGCATCTACATTTAAACTAGCTTTCATTCTCTCTATAAGAACTACATTTAAGCTAGCTTTCAAGGCAGATTATATAATAAGATTTTCTATCCGAAATGTCATGGCTGCTAATCAAATGCACAAATTTCTCACCACATTATATATGGCAACGAAATATAGGGCAACAAAATGCAATAGCTGCTATACAACAACACAATATACACAATCAACACAATATCCACAATCACAAACATATGACAACGATATGCAATTGCTGCTGAACTTTTTTTACAACAATACAATAAACATTTTCTTACAACAAACATTTTTTTACAACAATACAATAGCCACAATATCCATAACCACATACAACCCCACACACACCAAATGTTTGACCATGTCTAAATTCTTCCAACAATCAGCTCTGACATCAGGTCCGACCGACAAGCTGGCATCAGCAGGATGACATAAGTTCCAATAATCTGCACAAAGGAAGATAAATAAAACATTAAACCAATTGCAAAGTTGAATTGGATGAACAATATTAAATACTAATCAAACCCAATAGTCATGAGGACTTAGTTAGACGAATATTTAGTGAACAAGCAACCTGTCACAATGACAAAATTTTTTTAGGAAAATAGTTCGTACATTTATAAATCACGTAAAAGGCGCAAATAAAGGTTACATACCAATTGGGTTCAATCAAATTTGTATAACTTGGCAAACGAAATTTGTATAAGCAGCAATAAACGTTGACCTTTCAAACCTACTGTGATTTCTCCAAGGCAAATTTACAAATGTCGTATACAATCTCTGCTCTGAATAAATACATTAATTCCTGTCAGTCCTTTTTCCCCGCCCAATTTACCTTTTCTTTTTGAACAATTTACCTTCTCTTTTTGAACAAGTGTCTCCATATATTTATAAACATAAACACCACAATCATAACTATTACTTTGCACCGGTATTCCCCTGGTCATTACAACTGGCCAATTAATCAAATTATCCTCAAAATCTTCACTGGTATCCTTTAAAAAATGCTCAATCTGTATATTTAAAGATGAGTCATTAACTGTATATCTAAAAATGCTCAATCGGTAAATAATTAATACTTACAATGTTTTGGGTGATGACCAAATGCATTTGGTTGGGTAAGGAGTCATAAACTCTCCATTTACTCTCATTTAGTGTCCCAACAAAGAGTATCCAATGTTGATTATTTATTATAGGTATCAATATTAATTCTGTATTCTGGATAGCATCCTTTGTAATGTGTTCGACGAAGGGTTTCACATTACCTTGTCTATACAACTGCATCATGAAGAACATAATAACATTCAACATATAGTCATATAAGATTGATATAAGCTGGAATAAATCTTGTCTACACAACTTAATAAGCTTACCGAGTGGCATGACGATACATATAGGTACAATCTATATAGATGTGGTGCATTACATCGCTTATTCTCCATCAACATGACAAAACAATCAACCTGCTCATTGCATAACCAACTGTTTCCCAAAAATTCATCTAGATAACGTCGCGACATTGAAACATGTCTCATATCAATTAATACGTCACCCCTGTATTGGAAATATAAAATTACTTTAGTTAACAGTTACAAAATTAATGATAAACAGTAACAAGAATTAGATGAACTAACAAGTCGGTATATTTTCTATAACATGTATCAATTGCTTCCCGCATATAATCAGGAATTTCTAGCAGAAAAATTGATTACTTGTGTTGCTGGCTGGATCTGTAAGATAATCAAATTATAATATTTACTGTACATATTTAAATAATTAAACCTAACATTCCATATCTTGTTTGGGTAGTCCTCACTAACATAATGACTGACTGGCTGGAGCTCCTCCTCCTCCTTCTTGAGATTTGGTTCGTTGGTCTACAACCACTTCCTCTTCTTGTTTATTTTCAACTGATTCCTTAATGGGTTCTTTTTTTCGCTTTCTTTCAAAAACAACATATGAAGACCTAAGATACTTTTTTCTTCTATTTAACCTATCCTCAATCCTTTTGATCAAGCTTCTTTGTGGGGATTCTTTAACCTATCTTCTCGACAATTCCACACCTGTTTGTTTAATTGTTTTCTCTACTCGCACGACATTAGACTTTAGGTCGGTCACCGTACTCTCTACATTGTCAATCGACTATAAACAGAGTTCAAATTCCAAAACTGTATTCTCTAACTGGGTCAGACGACTGTCAACGGATACTTGAAAATCAAATATAATTTTTTGCTGGTATTTCAATAAATTGTGGATCTCTTCAAATCCAAGTGTTTGCCCCATCCTCTAACTCAACTATTCATATGTATGACTGTCAGATGGTTGAGTACCAATATAATAAGGTACTATAGGGGAGACCTCAACATGCATGGGTGACTGTGGTCTTGAAAGGGTTTCCCTCTGTGGGAGAAACTTTGCTGGACTTGGGGGCTCTACAAGGGAATTGACAAGTAAGTGATGTTCACTTTCCTTTAAATCAAGAAAATAATCATACATCTGCCAAAAAAAATAACACACAATCAGGGGCAATTAATGTATAACATGATTATTTTACCAACTATTATTGAAATTTATTTAATTAACATCGGCAGAGCTGAGCATGTTGAACGCTAGTTGAATCTGTAAAACATTCCATCGAACATTTACTGGTCATCTTAGCATTCGGGGTCTAGCCTCAGGAACTGTTGAGATGACCAAGGAGGTGTGCTCATAAAATCAGAGCTGTATGAAGCATGTTAAATTAAATATTTGGCATCAAAATAAAAAATAATGATAAGAGATTTCAATAATAATGTCGGAACAAACCGTTAAGAGGAAGAAAAAGTCAGTAATATATCCCAAGTGGTTGATCTATCCTAAGCTTCATAACACATAGGTTCAATTGATCAATAAAAAAGCCACACACTGTCGCAGGCATTTATACGAGTTGAATGCTTCTACGTCCTCGCAAAGAGAAGACAACTGCTTGGATACTCTAAAATTACTTGAAGGAAATAGTAAATTAGTCCATAAAAAACTTTATTAATAGTTCTATAAAACGATCAGAAGACTATCCTGAGTCAAAATTGATAAGTTGGGTCTTCATTTGTCTCGCATCAATACTACAGGACGAAGCTTTATTCCAGGATGCGGGCAACCCTCTATTTGGCATGCCTATTAGGAGGGCAACTTGGTCAGCATCAAATTTCAGCTCTTTCCTACCGAGCTGAAACGTCGTTCGATCAATATTCCAACAGTTAATTATATGCATTGTCAGAATATGATCCTGCGGGTATGGAGGGAGTTCAAAAAAATGAACCAAGTTCATGTTTTCCAACTTATTCCACGTGTGTTCGTCGATAGTTGTCTGAAACTTATCCAGAGCTTCTCGTACTGCAGATGGACGACATCTGTAGTTCATTGATTTCACACTAAAAAACCTACATTTAATTTTAATGTATGTTAAACTATGTAAAAAATAATGAAAGAAAAAATCTCATACAAAATCAAACTCTTGTAATGAAAATATTCCTTCTACCTAAACCCTAATTTCATAACCACTTATAGACAAATGAAATTTAAAATCTTTTAAAAGTTAGTCTTAAAATTCATCATTCAGACTTAATATACCTCAAGATACTAAAATTCACCATTAAACATTAACAAAAGCAAAATCTCAAATATACCTAGAAACGACCTTGAGTTGCTCTATGGATTCGGTGTCCTCCATTTTCCCCGTTTTGGAGCCACCTATATCCTTCTTCTTGCATCCACCCTTCGCCATTAGCTTTGACAGCTCGATCTCAAGCTTCTTGCCATCCTTGACGTCCGGCTTCTCCGCCTCATCAAAATGGGCAACATTCTCCTTTTCCAACGACGTCGTACCCTTGTCGATGCCCTCCATTTTCAGCAAAACCCTAAACAATATCAATACCTCAATGTAACGTTCGAGTAAATGCAAACCCTAGGCGTGAACGAAAATAAGAATTCTTACTGTCCCTAAATTTTTTTACCGCACGTATTTGATCAGTCGCGTTAAACGAAGGTTACATTCACTACCTAGGTTACCGCCAGGTTACGCAAATGTTTCAATTTTTCAGGCGGTTACCGCAAAGTTACGTTTCGCTTTCTCTCTTGGTTACAACTCAATTATACTGCTAGGTTACAACGCACGGTATAAACTCTCGGTTACGGCTCAGTTATAGCTCGTTTATATTGGTAGGTTACACGGCGCTGTGTTAGATCTCGGTTACGGTGACGTTATAAACACGGTTCATTTGTCTTGAGGTTACAAGAAGGTTACAACCCTGTTATTAGAGCGGTACCGCGGTAATGACCCGCTCGGTTACACCGCCTGTACCGCTCGGTTATAACTCAATTATAACCGAGCAGGCCGGGTCGACGGGTCGAGTTTGAATAAAGGCGGTGGGACCGACATTGCTGATTTGTCAAACGGCCATTGGAAGACGCAGGGAGCGCTGCGTACGTCTCACGCACGCAATTTTTTTCCCAATAACCCTCCAAATAAACTCATTCTGAGAAACTCACCGAAATGTTGACATGCTTTGGAGGTACTCGTGGGGTCATTCTGGGCCTTGAGGAGCTCTATAGTTTATCATTTCTAAAAGTACGGCTAGCGAGTATGATTGATCTGATCAACACCAGATCATTAAGTGCATAACTGGCATGCTCGATCCATCAAACCCATGAGGCCTATTTAGCATTTGAGATTTTGTGTTCCTTGAAGTAACTCATTTTCGGATATACATCCCTCAGGATTTTTCTATATTGAGTTTTTAACATAATAAACTATTCTTTTCTATTCTTTCTATAATTTTCTGATTATGTATAGACATTCCATATAGGTTAAAACAAATAATCTTTTCTTACTATCAACACGATCTACTTTTCCTAGTTTAGTAATTACTGGTGCCTGATTGCCTTCTAAGTTCTTTTATAAAGAAATTCAAATGAAAACAGCAAGAAACAAAAGATTAAAAAAACAAAAAAGTGGAATAGTTAAAAATCATAATTTTTTAGCTTAGTAGCTCACTTCAAAATCTCCCGACAATGACAGCAAATGCTCATGCCCTGATCTAACATCCCACTGGACCTTGTGGCCTACATCATAAGAAAATCCTTGGAGGAGGAGGAGGAAGAAGAAGAGGCCTATGTTGATGCGAATAACAAAGGATGAAGAAGCACAGAACGCCATTAATGATGCTCATGTTCCTCCTACCATTCGTGAGAATACTACTTCCCAGATCTAATGAAGAGAATCCAAAGACAAGCAAATGGAGAGGAAATACAGATGAGTCCAATTACTTCCACCACCGGAAAATGCAGCTCGGCGGCAGAGGCGGCTGGGATGATGAAGGAAGCAGAGATGCAGAGTTTAGAGAAGAGATGAGATTTGCACCCACTGGTTCCAATCCCCTCCGCAATTGATCCATGATATGATAATTTCTTCATCTTCTTTTTTTTTTTTGGTTTTATGTTGTGCCCTCTGGCAATTCAATGCATGGCACTTGTAACATTTCTATTTAGAAATCCAACTCTCTTTTTCAATCATTTTTCAAATTCTCACTCAAATATCAAAATTTACAATGAATCTCAAACCCAACATTTGCATTTGAACAGGGATGCTCAGGTTTGGCGATTCAAAAGATCACTGCTTGCTAGTTTTGTAAATAACAATGTTTGAGTGTGGTGTATGTAATTATCCCAAAAAGATTGAAATTGCTTTTTCGAAACATTCTCATAATAATGTCTCCAAATATTAACTGTGGACACCGCACGTTCGGACATCCAATCATAGGAGATCACGCGACAGCAAATTCACGTGTATGTGTACGATGAAGAGTGGTCTCCCAAAATTTTGATTAAAATAGAGCATTAATCATAGTGGCTGTTTATTTAAGCTAAAATAAGGCTGAGGATTTTCTTCTAGTATTTTGTGGATATTAGTTTTGTTTTTAAATATATACTTTATACATTACTCAAAAGGAGCATATCTAATGCATCAATGTTCTGCAAATTTCGGATTGAGGAGTTGATTTAATTCTATTGCCTGAAGTTCATAATATGGCTGTCTAGATACTCCTATTTTTCCATTTGGTTTAAATTAAATAAAATCTCTTTGCATTGGCCCAAAACCTTAGGCAATTTTCTTTCTCTTTACTGCTTACATTTCAAGCTACTTGAAAGAATCATTTCTACCAGCCCTGTTGCACATAATGATCACTGATATGTATCTTTGATCAAATACTTCATCCAACTTATTAATATATGATCTATCATAATTTAGGCAGCATCACATCGACTTCCTTATTAGAAAATATAAAAAAAGAATATGCTACAAAATATAAAATTTTGACTTAGTATAACTTTAATTATTCCAAATAGGAAAATTAACATATTTATCACAAGTAGTGTTATAAAACTATGCATAAAAAGGTGCATTTTACTTTTAAAAAGTTAGTAAGAATGATATTTTTTAAGGGATGTTAATGATTTGAGTGTTTTGGGTGTGAACACCAAAGTTTATGTGTTAGCATGTATATTCGTGAGAATGGTGTGGTATTCAAGTAAATGCCCCTTGTAATTATCAATTCGGTGGACCGGATCTCCACATTTCAATTTGAGAAGTAATTGACCACTACTTTTTAATATCATCAATCATTGTCAATAATATTTGATGAGCCAAGTCTCAAAAATATGTATCTTCAATGCCCTAAGAAAATGATCAAATCTATTAGCTTTGATAACAAATTAGTCATTAGCCTTAAATTATCTAACAATTTTTTTTAGTATACCCCTAGCTCTACATATAACCCAAGCACTATAATGCCCTTCAATAAAATGATTAGATAAAGGATTTGCATATATTATATGATAACTCGAAAAGGTCAATTCTAAAAAGGGACGAATGCAAATCATGATAGAATATCTTTGAATAGTATTTGAAGTACGATCAAACTCTTTAGAGCATCTTTAAACCATGGTCGAATAAAGATCAAATAATATTCAAAATATGATCTACCAATCTTCAAATGATGACCAAATAAACATTATTCAAAACATTATTGAATAATGATCGAATAATCACTAAACATAATTTAAATTAACTTTGAACAATGATCAAATAATTTTTTAATAATGATCAAACTATGATATGATAACAAATCAATAATGATCGAAGCATCCTCAAATCATCTTTAGGGAATCTTCAAATGGTGATTGAATCGTCATTAAAATTGATCGAGCATAGCAGACCCCAGAGTTCAATAGACCCAACCAATTAAACTATTTTCTTTTATAATGATACTCTAAAGTTCTATAATATTTTATAGACACAACATGCAATAGCCACTCTGGGCTGTCTTACTTTGGTATGCATGGTCACTTTGTTGTGGCTCTCTCTCTCTCTCTCTCTCTCTCTATTTATCCATGAATATCAAATCTCATCAAATTGGAGTTCTTAAGATAATGTCTAGACTCATTTTATTTAAATTTGTTATAGTTAGACTCAACTCAACTCAACTCTAGTAAGCATTAATCAATGTCAGCTTAATTAAACCACACCAAAACTAATTAAATATGTAGATAAATAATTATTTATTCACTTTTAACAGATTAAAATAATCAAGTTCAAAAAAATTACTATTTTCGACCAATCCAGCTTGCAAGGCCATGTCTTATTCAAAATGCTTAGATTATGACATGCATTAGAATTTAAGCAAATGCCTGACTAACGTCTATAAGGTAAAAGGCTTCACAAAGACCTATCACCCATTTTTAAGATCTATCTTCTTAAACTTTTTATTTTAGTAGAATTTAATAAGAAGATGTTAAAGCTTGCTTATTTAACAATCAAATATTTAAAAGAATATTCGAAGTTATTTAATTATTTAATTAAATGATCATGAGGGAGCTGACCCAGAAGTTGCTGGTCAAACATTTTATTTTTTTGTAACCCTATTTTTATTATAAGGTACAAAGAGAGATTTATAAGTAGGGCTGTCAATTTGGCTCGTTGTTCGTGAACAGCTCGTGTTCGGCTCGTCAAGCAGCTCGTGTTCGACTCGTTCGTTAAG
>JXCR01059971.1:261817-277448 GCA_002079205.1 Phalaenopsis hybrid cultivar
ATATATATATATTTATGCGCGCCACAGACTCAGATCAATTGGTCGGGCATCTACTTGTCAGTTGTAAGTCTCATTTGGTCTGAGGTTCGATTATCCCTGAGTGTAGGGTATGGTACTCGAATTCTTTGGTGCATGAGGGATGACCGAGGTTCGTATAATAGCCTCCAAATGGATGGATGGATGGATGGAGAAATGGATGGATGGATGGATAGATGGATCGATGGATCGATGGATGGATGAAATGGATCGATGGATGGAGAAATGGATGGATGGATGGATGGATCGATAGATAGATCGACCGATAGATGAATGGATCGATTGATCGTAGATAGATCGATGGATAAATGGATGGATGGATAGATAGATGGATCGATGGATGAATAGATAGATGGATCGATGGATAGATGGATAGATCGATGGATGGATAGATCGATGGATCGATGGATCGATGGATTGATCGATAGATAGATCGATCCATGGATAGATGGATGGATAGATGGATCCATGGATAGATGGATGGATAGATGGATCGATAGATGGATGGATAGATCGATCGATAGATAGATCGATGGATAGATGGATGAATAGATATATGGATGGATAGATAGATAAATCGATCGATGGATAGATCGATCGATCGATGGATAGATCGATCGATCGATGGATAGATAGATAGATAGATAGATCGATAGATCGATCGATAGATTGATCGATAGATAGATGGATTGATTGATCGATAGATAGATGGATTGATAGATAGATAGATGGATTGATCGATAGATGAATAGATGGATGGATAGATAGATGGATGGATGGATGGATGGATAGATGGATGGATGGATGGATGGATGGATGGATCGATCGATAGATAGATCAATAAATAGATAGATAGATGGATGGATGGATGGATGGATGGATGGATGGATGGATGGATCGATGGATGGATCGATGGATGGATCGATGGATCGATCGATGGATCGATCGATGGATGGATGGATGGATCGACGGATGGATCGATGGATGGATCGATGGATGGATGGATGGATCGACGGATGGATCGATGGATGGATAGATGGATCGATGGATAGATGGATGGATCGATGAATAGATGGATGGATGGATCGATGAATAGATGGATGGATCGATGGATGGATAGATGGATAGATGGATCGATGGATGGATAGATGGATGGATAGATGGATAGATGGATCGATGGATGGATAGATGGATAGATGGATAGATAGATGGATAGATGGATAGATGGATAGATGGATAGATGGATAGATAGATGGATGGATGGATGGATGGATAGATTGAAGATAGATAGATCGATGGATAGATAGATCGAAGGATGGATCGATGGATGGATCGATGGATGGATAGATGGATCGATGGATAGATAGATGGATAGATCGATGGATAGATAGATGGATAGATGGATGGATAGATGGATCGATAGATGGATCGATAGATGGATAGATGGATAGATGGATAGATAGATGGATGGATGGATGGATGGATAGATTGAAGATAGATAGATCGATGGATAGATAGATCGAAGATAGATAGATGGATCGATAGATAGATAGTTCGATGGATCGATGTATAGACCGATAGATAGATAGATCGATGGATCGATTGATAGATGGATCGATAGATAGATGGATCGATAGATAGATTGATAGATGTATCGATAGATAGATGGATCGATGGATAGATAGATAGATAAATCGATAGATAGATAGATCAATCGATAGATAGATCGATCGATAGATAGATGGATAGATAGATAGATCGATGGATCGATCGATGGATCGATTGATGGATGGATCGATGGATGGATCGATGGATGGATCGATAGATGGATCGATGGATGGATCGATGGATGGATCGATGGATCGATGGATCGATAGATGGATCGATAGATAGATAGATGGATCGATAGATAGATAGATGGATCAATAGATAAATCGATAGATGGATGGATATATCGATAGATGGATCGATAGATCGATAGATGGATAGATGGATAGATCGATCGATCGATCGATCGATCGATCGATAGATCGATAGATAGTCGATTGATAGATCAATAGATTGATAGATAGATAGATAGATAGGTAGATAGATAGATAGATAGATTTAAATGTAATTTTGTGGCTTGAACATCATCCTTGTTTGAATCATGGGTGCTATACTATGACTTCTTGTCACAGCCTTTTTATCTTTGAGGCAATGAAGTAAGAGAGCTATTTACTTTATAAGATTGATCATGCTCCTTCCTAATATTTCAAGTCAATTGCATATGTCCTTTATGATAGAAATAATGGATTCCTTTTGTGTAGTTGCCGACTTTCTAAGCTCAATGCGATCTAGATGTGAGTTTCCAGTTTTCACCTTTTTAATGGTTCCTCAAAATTCTTGCAAGTTGAGAATATATATTATGTTGCCAAATTATGACTGAATCCACCAAGATGGACTATGGTCTTAACATTCTTAATTGATGGGATCATTAAAAAAAGATTTTTGAATGAGTTGAAACACTCCCAATTAAGGAAAATCAAAGTGAGGATGTAATGAGGTTGACCCTAAAGACATTAGATTAATCCTTGATGAAACTTAGAACCTATCGTATGCAAGAGATTTACTTGTTAGAAACTTGGATAATGTGAGTGACGTATAAAAAATTAAGATGGTTAATGCTAAATCACCAAAGCAATGAATAAATTCACCGTTGGATTCAATGCTAAATCAACCAACTCAACGATGAGCCTACTCTCGTAAGCTATTTTGCATAGCTGCATTGAACATATAAAAAATTAAGATGGTTGTTCTCTGCTATCGCAGCCCAACCCTGATGTATTGGTAGGAAGCTTAAAAGCTAAATGAACTGTCAAAGAAATGAATGGGAACTGAGAACAAGGCTAATGAGCAGGCATGCAAGATTTTCTTTCACATCTACCTCTATTTTATATTATTTTATTTTGTTTTATTTTTTTTCGGTTTTCATTGCATATGGTATTGTGCAAGACTCAGTTGAATATTTTTTTTTTGCCCGTTTATAGGCTTATTTCACTTTATTATGCTACCAATGTAGGATTTTAACAATTGTATTTGAGAGGATTTAACCATTTCTGTTTGGCATGTGTTGGGCGTGTCCTGCTAAGTTAGTCATGGTTGGCTTTCAAAAGTTTTTGATAATTAAGTTATTAGTATATTAGACTCTTTATTGTCATTGTTCATCACATGTTCATTTATAATTTACAAACTCATTATTGATCATACTGATGTTTTTTATTTTTTTATTCTACCAGATTTCAAAACTTCCGTTTCAATCAATTATTGATTAAAAAACCCTCGATTGTTATTAGAGAATTGAAAATTTTATGACAGGTTTTCTTGATTTCAATATACCGTCGCATTTTCTTCTTTTTTGACTATAAAGATGATTGGGTAGTACTTGAATTCATGTTGACTGTTGCAGCAAATGTTTCCTTTTGACAAACCATTAAATCTTAAGTATAAAGCACTTCATCTTTTGTTTTGTTTTTATTAAAAACATGTATGATGAGGAAAAATTACTTCATTTAATTATTCACATGCAGTGTACATATACATAGAGAAATCAATCCCTCATAAGTTTCAAACTTAATAAGTATATCCAGTCTAAATTAGGAAAGGAAATAATTCTAAAATAAAGAAACATAAAATAAGAAGGGAATAAAACTAACAAAGGTGTTTTCAAAGATATCCCCAATTAAATCTTTTCATGATTTTGTGAAATACACCATGGAGAGGAAACAAAACTTCTCAGCTCTCAAAGGGACGTATCCCATTTGGCTAATTACTTCCTGGGGGTTGCTCAAGAATACACTCAATCAAAAGAGTTCTGCTTACAATTGAGTAACGACTAACAACAGTGTCACCAAGGGTGGTTCTTATAGGAAATATCTTGACAATTTCTAAGCTCTTGCTAAGCCATAGGGCTAAGAGTAAGTCTCTTATAGTCCCAAATGGATAGCGGCTCATAGGCAATTGAGGCTCATGAAAGATTTTGGTCATTTGGTAGGAAACATCCCACCGCTTATGGCTTGACTGAGTCGTAAGGGTAGAGGACAAATCTTCATATTCCAAAAGGGCAGTGACCTGTTAGATAAGTGAGGCCCGTCAAATGACATCGACAAAAATATTAAGGGAGCAACATGACTCAATGAGGGTAAACAAAGGAAAGAAGAGTGCTTTTCACCCCATCCTTCATGTTGGGTCGTAGATGTTGTAAAGACCAAGCTTGGTATTGAACTTCAAGAAGGTGCTTAAAGGGAGAGCTTTGGTGAAGACATCAACAACTTGCTGGTGTATCGAGATGTAGCGTAATCGTATAATTTTATCATTAACATTTTCAGAGATAAAGTTTTTATCAATTTTAATATGTTTGGTCTTGCCATGATGTAATGGATTCTTGGCAATATTGACGGTCGCTTGACTTTTTCAAAACATATGTATAGGTCTGTTGGAGGTGCACCTCAATTCATTTAATAATTTATGAATCCAGATCTTTTCACAGATCCTAAGGCGAGTTCTTTGTACTATAATTTAGCATTGCTTCTAGAAATAATATCTCGCTTATTACTTCTTCATATAACTGGATTTTTTTCATACATAGAAGCAATAATTTGTGGGACCTTCTGTTAGTGAGTTCTCCAACCCGACTTGTATCAGTGTAGAAAACTCAAAATTCTGCACACCAACTCCAAATGCTCTTCATGTGGGTTATTCATGACAATTCTGATAGGGTATGCAATATCCGGTATCGTTTGTGACAGGTGGATGAGTTTTCCTACCCATCTTTGATATTTTCTTATTCACATATATACTTTATTCTCCATTATTAGACTTCTTGTTGGGATCTATTGGAGTATCATCAAGCTTGCATCCAATCATCCCTATCTCTTTTAGTAGATCTAAGATGTACTTTTTGTGATATAATGATGCATTTCTTGGAGCTTGCTACCTCCATATTTAGAAAATATCTAATGTTTCTTAGGTCATTGATTTCAAACTCAGTGAAAAACACTTTTTTTTTATTTTGAGAATCTCCATTTTTTCATCACCAGTAATTATTATATCATCCACATATACAATTAGTGTAACAATCTTACCTCCCTGTGTGTGTTTTATGAACAGAGTTTGATCAGCTTGACCTTGAGAATATCATTAGATCTCTTAGTTTTAGCAAAGTTTTCAAACTATGCTCTTAGGGATTGCTTAAGTCCATTGAAAGGCTTCCAAAGTTTGAGTAGTTTTGCCCTTGCAAGTTGTTTTACTCCAGCTCAAGATTTTTTTCCTCTATGTGTGCACATGAAGTTCTTTGTTATGAACTTCAGATTGGGATAGTTGGATTGGTTGGACATCCTTAACTAGGATAGGAGAGCTTGGTGGAGTAGGTAGTGAGGCAGTGTTTGTTTCATCAAACGCATCCCAAAATTGATGTTCATTTGCACTCCTCCTGAAAATCAAATTGGAGATAATATGATTGATTTTCTAAAAAATGTGACATCCATGAAGTTTTACTTTTTGGTAACAAGAGATTAACACTTATACCTCTTTTTGTTGGAGGCATATCCAAGAAAATATACTTGGTAAATTTAGAGTCAAATTTTGTATGATTTTAGGAACGGATGTTGATAAAGGATACACTCCCAAAAACTTTAAATGGTATGATAGAAGAGAAAGTTCTAATGTGAGGATTGGTAACTATCAAAACATGAAGATGTGTTTTGAAGTACCGGTTTGACATTCGATTGATAACGTATGTTGCGGGAAGAACTGCTTCTCCCAAAAAAAATATTTTGAAACTCAATGGAAAATCATAGTTGAGTGAGATACCTCTAGAAAATAATTGTTATTTCTCTCAGTTATCTCATTTTATTGTGGGATATCAATCTATAAACTCATATAGCTGATTCCATTTTTTGAAAGATATCACATAAAGATGGAATCAAAATATTCCATTGCATTATCAGTTTTGAGGATCTAAATTTTGCATTAGAATTAAATATGAATCATGTTATGGAAGATTTGTAATATTTGAATTATTTCAGATTTCTCCTTTATTAGCAATACCCAAGTAGTTCTAGTGTGATGCTCAATATACTAGACAAACCATCTAGCCCAAATTTTGAGTTTTCACCGTTGAAGGTTCCCAAATATCATTGGGGTGTGAGGGTTTGTGTTTGGTCAGGGATAACTATTCTAGTATGTTTTGCTAGTTGAAAATCCTCAAATTGCTAAGAACTACGGTTTTATTGATAAACAAATGATGATACAACTTTATAACATAATTGAAATTGGGATGATCAAGGCGACAATGTCATAACATGACATATTTTTCGACAGACATAGATTCAACAAAATCAGAAATTTGTGGTGAAAATGGAGGCGAGATCTGTTGTGTGTCTAGAGAAAGATTTCCCTTGATATAAGCTTTGATGTATTTCAACATTGTCACCCACATTCTCGACTCCACCACCTAAAATTCATAAATATTTGAAAGAATTTAGTTATACATTTCATACCATGACTAAACATATTCATTTAAATCAAATTGCAGTCCAACTGTGTGACATAAAATAGAGGAAAGAGTAATATCTTGAGAGAGCTTCACATCTTCTTTAACAACAATTTTTTAGTGTTATCCATCTACAAGTCTGACTGATCTCGATGTAGAAGCCTCTTCATAGTTGACTAGAGCATTAATGTTTCCGTTCATATGATGAGAGGCTCCTGAATTTATGATCCAAGTTTTAAGGGTCTCTTTGGGGCAGCTGTAACTTATCCAGCTTATGCTGATAAGCTACTGATCCAAATAAGTTATTGATCAACAGATGATCCAAATAAGCTGACTGACTGTTTGATTTGTGCGTTTGGAAAACAACTGATTTGCAGCTGTTTCTGGATAAATGATTATTCTGTCCCTAATTTGAATAAGCTGTGTAGCTGCTTGGCATATGCATTTGGAAAACAACTTATTTGTTGTTATTTTTGGATAAATGACCATTTCTTTTTTCTCTTCAAATTTTTAATTACGCATGACAAACGGGATAATTGATCATATGATTCTAACAACTATACAAATGAACGCACCACCGTAAACAACAAAATTTACATAAATCACAAAAGTTTCCAATTTTTTTCTTAATGTTTTTTTTTTCTAAGCATTTCCAAACTCTATCAGAGGCCGTTGAAAACCACATCTCACAATACTCGTAGGAAATATTCTGATTTTAACAACCAGGATTGGAATTTATAATTTGTATCATCATCAAAACCCATATTATTATGTTGAATAAAGCCATATTATTCTACGCACATGAACATAACCTTGTTTTAATAATGAATAAAATTTAATTCAATATATCTAATTACTAAACATAACCTTGCTGTTGAAGAATGGCTCGAACCACATGAAGCTGTGCAGCTCTAATCCTACTATTCCAGGGAAAGTCTTGTTATGAATGGTTTCTATGTGTCACAATCTACACCAGTTACTAGAGCATCATTCTTCTCGTTTCCTTACAATAGATCAAGCTATCAATTCTCAACGCCTCGAACTTCTATGTGGGATTATTTATGGAATCCTTTCTCATCGGATCAGTTTGGGTATTCCTCAAGGAGCAGTTTTGATAGGACAGTAAACGATTACCATAATAAAACTCATTATTCTTCAGCTTTGAGGCGTAATATAAAAAATTTATGCGGGAGAAATATAAAAAATAAAGCTTAAGCGTTAGATATGTAAATAAATAAGAACCGGCTAGTATGTATGTAAAAGCCTCAAACCGCAGAAATACTTTCACCTCATTCTTTATCATTGCAAGATTAAAAAATCAAGAAATTTTTTTTTCTTTCTGTACACAAAACCGAAAACTTGAGCGTACAGTTGCTCTTTTTTCCTCTCCCAAAATATGGCTAAACCAAATCCTGAATTGCCGCAGTAGTCAGGATTTCTCTTCCAGAAGGCTGATTAAAATCAAAGGGGCTGCATCATATTTTCATAAAATTTTTTTCATCCAGTTTGGTTGAGCAATTTTTATATTTATCCTCTAAAACCTTGTTCTATTTTGCTGAAATTCATTTCAGCATATGCTAAAATCTATTTGAGTATATGTTAAAATTCATTTGCTGAAATTTATTGAAGTCCAAGCTGAAATTATCCCTTTTAATGGCTGCATTGCAAGTTGCTAAACATAAATATTCCATATGTTGAAATTATTTTGAGAAAGTTGTATGCTCTGAAAATTAGATTTTCATATTGCAGAAATACATTCATCCATGCTGAAATAAAGTCTTCATAACCACCAAAATAAACTTCTTTCTATTAAATTAAATATCTAACGCTTGAGCTTTAACTTTTATCTTTCTTCAAACAATATTTAACCTGCTAGCTCAATTTTTTTATTAAAAATCATACAACCCATTATCACCATCATTACACCCACAACCATTCACTTGCACATTAAAACAAATGAGAACAAGAACTTCTCTAAAACTACTTGAAATCATAAAAATCAATTTCTTTTTATGTTAAATAGAAGAATCAACTAATTGAAATTTGAGCAAATTACAAAACAAAGATTGTTTTTAACAAATTGCAAATAAACACAAGCAACACTCCTCCCTTTCACACGAAAGTGGCCAAGCAATGGATGTCAGTCTGCACCCACAATCACACATGAAAGTGGCCAAGCAATAGAGAGCAGGGATGGCATGGGATACGCAGTATGCCCATTCATTCATTTTTCTAAAATCTAAATATATATATAACCTTAAATTGACATCAGATTTGTGTGGTATGTATGTAAATGCCCCTTTTTATAATTTTCTTCAAAGTAGGAGATTATCAGCAAAACATATGAGATCCAACAAGGAGAATTTCGATGCTAGAAAGAAGAGAAGAGCTTCTGGAGGAGGGCTTGCAGATCGATAGAGGGGATTCTGGCGGAGGAGGAACTAGAACAAGATTTTGGTTGTAGGCAGAGTTCTAGAGGCAAAGGAGAACAGGGAAGGGGTTGCAGTAAGAGATAAGGCTGCAACAAGGTTGGGAAGGTTTTGTGCTGGGAAGGGCTTGCAGGGAGATTGATGGTTGTAGGAAAGAGGAGCCAGAAAGGGTCGGCAGATGAAGACTGCCATAGGGACAGCAGTAGAAGGCCATCGAAGGAGGGTTGACAAATGAAGGTTGTCGTAGGATTTAGATGAAGCTGAACGACGATTTAGACGAAGCAGATGGGCTAACCAGACGTGCGACTAAAGCAAATGAGCGAGACAGAGGAGAACCGAAGGACCAATTTGTTCGACTTTTGTGATTGAACAAGATAACTGACTCGTACACGCGATCTGTTTGAATGGACGATACAACTGAGGCTAAGGCACGCAGGTAGAGTTCAATCGAGAGACAGAACGCGTGCGTACGAGCGGTGTACGAGACTCACTGGTCTTGCGAGCTGAAGCGACGAGAAGTAGTGAGGTGCGGAGACGTCGCTGAGGACGTAGACATCTAGCTAGGTCAAAGACGTGGAGGTTATGAGGATTAGAGCATTGAGTACATCNATACACGCGATCTGTTTGAATGGAGGAGACAACTGAGGCTAAAACGCGTAGGTAGAGTTCAATAGAGAGACAGAATGCGTGCGTACGAGTGGTGTGCGAGACTCATTGGTCTTGCGAGCTGAAGCGACGAGAAGTAGTGAGGTGCGGAGATGTCGCTGAGGACGTAGACATCTAGCTAGGTCAAAGACGTGGAGGTTATGAGGATTAGAGCATTGAGTACATCTTGACCTCCAAGATGAGTAGCGGCAATGACGGACAAAGGAGGAAAATCTCTGATACCATGTTGAAAACATGTATGAGGAAAAATTACTTCATTCAATTATTCACATGTAGGCTATATATATATATATATGAGCAAATCTCTCCTAATTTACAAATTTACTAAATATATCTAGTCTAATTTAGGAAATAAAATAATTCTGAAATTAAAAAAAAAAACTTAAAATAGGAAGGGAATAAAACTAAGAAAGGTTTTTCCAGATACATACCTAATCAAATCATTTCATGATTGCATGAAACAGCTGGCCGGTCTATCATGAAGAGGAGCTGAACTTCTCACCTTTCTACAGTTTTGTGGCGCCTTAGAATTTGGACTGTAAGAATGAGATAAAGGGAGTAAAGAAGTCGGTTCTTAATTCTTTATGGCATTTTGTATTTTTGGTGAACTACAAGCCCCTAGGTTATAACCTAATAAAAAAAAGATGATTAAGATTGCTAAAAACATACTCCGGTAAATTGGCCTAATTTCTGGCTGATTACTTCCTGAATGATCCTAGCTTTAGTCGTGCTATTATGAGAGTCATTCAAGATTGGCAAACAGCATGCATGATAAAGCAATAAATAATAGAGAAATATTTCTTAGTCAATTGGAAATGGTAGAGAATATAACATTTCTAAGTTGGAAAACCTGCAAATTTTATTAATTGCAACTCACTAAAGGATACTATAGGCCTTTCATTTATAAGTTCAAATACTACAAATAAAAAGTACTTAGTTGTTTGAAAATCTAGTGCAGAAACCTTTTCTTTAATAGAAAATTGTAATATTGGAATTGCACTAGGTTTTTAAAGAAAAGTGTAAAATCATTTCTTCCGTTTGTGCTTACTGCTGTTGCTACTGCATTTGACAAACTGCACTAGATTGTGTAAAATCGCTCTTCCGTTTCTGTAAGCACAATTGTTGGATGCAATTCTAAATCAACATGCATTTTAAATTTTGCAAACCCGTCTTTAATGATTCAATTTTACACACCGGGAAGAGTGAAAATGAAATAATAATTTTGTAAATTATGTTTTCTGTCTTGAAGATACAAAATTTTCTCTGATTTGCAAGTATGAAATCGGTCTTTCTTACTCTAAAAAATCCTTTGTCCATCTAACTTATCAATTTTTTGTTACTTAGTTAATAAGAGCTTTTAGTACTCCGCTTGGTTCATGTGTAGAAACGGAAGCAAAAAAATAAATAAATAAATAAATAAAAAGAGAAAAAAAGAAAAGAAAACAAAGTGCTTTTTAACTTTAAGCTATTAAATTTACTGAAAAGTTTCATATACAATTTCTAGTGAGTTTGTACTTTCGATGAACACTTGGATAATTGTTGTTTTGAAATGCTTTTTGATGCACGATGTTTATGGTAAATATTTCAATTTACTATTTTTGTATGATTTTTTTTTTATTTGGCCCTTTTTATTCTTAGGATGAACTTTTGATGGTGTGAATAAGATTTTATTGTATACCAATTTCATGAATTTGAAATGTCAGCTGGAAAGCCTCATCCTATATACAAATTTACAGGTCAGTGCCCTGGATTTCTCATGGAAACAATTATTTGTTGCTTCAACTCGTCGTGACTTATTATGGAAAGCTTGCTACAAAAATATCAAGTGAGAACTAGTGAAACTTTATGACAATCAGAAGGTTTTCAGGGTGTAAAGGGTAGATACAGGTCTTAATTCTCAGAATGAGTATTGTTTAATCTATTGCATGAAACTCTTTCTTACAACCTGATTTAGGAATCCAGAAATTTTTATATTATATTGTTTAAACCCTTTTGACTTGATCGGAATGCTTACTTTATTATAGCACCGACACTTGTAGAAGTTATTTTCAATATATTGTTTTTGTTTAAAGTTGAAAACCTCCCATGAATGCTGAATATTACATATTGTAGATGGATTGAAGATGATGCACTTTGTTTACCATTTGAAGACAGCTGTTTTGATGCAATAACTGTTGGGTTTGGACTGCGAAATCTGATTGACAAACAGAGAGCTATGCAAGAAATCTTTCGGGTTCTCAAGCCAGGTTTGCTCTTTCGAGCAGTCCTCTCCCCTCTCATAAATTTAATGTTTCCGTGGTTTTTGGCAGGGTCGAAGGTGTCGATATTGGATTTTAACAAGACCTCTTCTTGGATAAATCAATTCCGGGTATGCATTACCAGATCGCTGAGATTCTACGGAAAAATAATAATAATTTGATTGTTGTTGAAGCGGCCTTGAAGTTTTGTTTGTTGTGTAGAAGCTCTGGAAGCTTTTTCTCATATTTGCTTTCTATCATAGGAGTGGGCGCTAGATAATGTGGTTGTTCCTGCCGCAAGTATTTATGGCCTTTCTGATGAGTACAAATACATAAAGTCATCAGTTGCAGAATATTTGACAGGTCTAAACCTGTTTTATTTTATTCATAAATTTTATCGGAAATTTTACATACATGCCATTTAATTCTTATGTATTTATATATCAAACATCCAAACTTCAATTTTGACAGACATGCAACCTCATCTATGAATGGAAAGTTGTATTTCAAATTTTTTTTAGTTAAAATAGTGGTACTTTTGATGTGACAAAGAAAGATTTGAGTGGTAGAAATATAAAAAGCAATGTTTAAGTGTTAGATATTTAAATATATTGGAATTGGGTGGTCTGTATGTAATTGCCCCATTTTATTTTGCTCTTTTGACAAATATCAAGGTTTCCGTGAAGCTATGGGTTTATTAGCCAGCTTATTTAAGATAGCTGGTAGGAATACGAAATCATAGATCTAATAGTATTGATTCATCCTTTTTGGCTTTTGATTTTACTACGATAAGATTTAATATTTTCTTCATGTCTTTACATAAACAATTGATTATTTTTTGTCTACTGACAATACCTTGGTCATAGTTTTTCAATTTTTCTCACCTCGTGAGATTTACATGCGACATAACTGAATTGTCCGCTAATATTTATTCTACTTATTGTCATGTGATCTCAGATTAAGCTATTTTTTGTATACGTAAAAGCATGGAACTTGATTTCATGGTGATAGAAGATTAATTATTTAAGTAAAAAAAAATGTCTGCTTGATTGTACTCTCATACCGCATCATTACTGTTTGCACTTCGCAATTATGCTACACTAGAACAAGTTCAATATAAATTTTTGAGTAGTTTCTTTGGTCAAAAAGATGGCTTTAAAGAACAGATTACTAATAACTCAATTAGTAACGATAAAAGGTTATTTGTTTAAGGTTTGTTTGGGATCACTTTTATTTTATTTTTTATATTTATTTTTGTTTTTATTTTAAAAATATGTTTGTTTAGTGATTTTTTTGCATGTTTTTATTTTTTATTTTATAAAAATAACTAAATATGCTATATCATTTCAGACATGTTTTGTTTTCCATCAAACTTTAAAAAAATATATAAAAATAGAAAAAACAAAAACAAAATCTCTGAAGTGATCCCAAACAGTCTCTTAGTAAATCAACATGTTTTGTATTATTAAGCAGACCAGATGCCATACCACAAACAATCTCACATGCCTAGCATTAAAAGAGTAGGCTTAGACTTTTTTGAGTTATTTGAGACCTTCATAGTCCTACTGTTTGCATCAAGGTTGATACTCTCTTTTTTAATGTTTTTCTATGATCCTAGTGCTTAAATAGGTAGTCTGGGATGAGAAGCTTCTTTGCCTGGCATGAGATGAATGATTTGTAGTGTGTTAAATATGGCAAGATAAAGTTGTAAATTAAGCAATATTAGAATATCATTGTTCGTGATTTGGACATTCAAGGTGTTGCTTCCATCTTGTACTGAGTTCAAGGAATCAGAGGCATAAGAGATGTCTTACTAAGGCTCTCTTGAATTGTATACAAAATTCTCTTTTTGTCATTTTGATTACCTTAATTAATTTAATTAGATTGTTTAATGATTCGAGATTTTTTTTATAATGATTGTCAATTAATGATCATATTAATCAATGCCCTTCATCCTAGGCTTAGAAGTGCGTCTATTCAATCACATATGCCTTGAGGATACCTATGAAAAAAATTTTGAGTTACAAATACATTGTATGTTTCCATCACTTGCTTTTTCACCCCAGGCTAGATCTATTAGGTCATCAATTGCTCCCACTTAGGTTGAAATCTTTAGATTTAACCTAAATTGACTTTGATAACTATTCAACCAAATGGACAAGACTTGGTCTCCTGGCTATAATCTGCGAAACAACGAGAATGTGTGTTATGCAATCCGATCAAATATGGCATAAAGGTCATGTCAAAATGTAATTTCTTCAAACTAATATTTTGAAGTATTAATGGAATTTTGATTCCATTGAACTATTGGAAGGTGAATTTTGACGGTGACGGTGTGATAAATGATAAGCCAGTGATTAATGTGAATGCTTTAGATTTTCAATGATAGTTTTGCAGAATTTTATGTCATATGGTGCATTTTTATTTTCAGAAGGAGAAGAAGCGAACGAAATAGGGGGGAGCTAGAGGCGAGAGAAAAAAGTTAGTTTTTCTCTATAAAGAGAAGCGTTTGAAGGAGATAGAGGCGAGCTTACTTACCTAAGAGTCGAGCAAGCAGCGTCGAGGGAAGCGGGGGAGGGCTCCTGGGATCGTGTGGCTTCAGTAGTTGCGGTGAGTGCAACTAGGGCAAAGAGAAGGGTGCGGGCAGAGGGCTTCAACTGAGCCCTAACAAAAAAGGGGACGTTGCAATTGAGCAAAGGAGGAGGCAAGTGCGAGAGAAGATTCTTTGCGCACAATGACATTTGATCCCGTGTGATCTAGCCAAAGAAGAAAGAGAAGGGGGAGCGTGCGAGAGCCGAGTTTGACCGAGTCTTTTGGAGAGGTAAGGATTTTAATTAAATGAAATAAGTATATTATAAATTATTAATAATGGGGTTTAATGAAGTTGGGATTCTACCTAGAGAAGTTTCGCTTTGATTTGAGAAAAGATAGTGGCAATAAAGAAAAAGAAAGTATTTTATTATATTAATAAAATCATTATAAGTATTAATTTCAATGATTAAACTTAAAGTTCAAGTATTGAAATCTTAATTAATTAATATAATTCAATTTGCTAATTGATAACTAAATTAATAATAATAATAAAATTTTGTAGCTTGAATATTTTATACATTATAGGTGATAACTTGGAAGTGGTGATAAACATTAAAAGCAAAGAAAATCATTCGTGATTAAGGTGAGTACTCATAGTTTTAATCTATAGTAATAATTTGTTTCTAAAATTTTTTGCAGTTGATGATATTTTTGCGTGCTTTATTCTGATTGAGATATTCTTTTCTTTATTGGTCAATTCGTTACAAATGTTATAACTACTTACTTTCATGCTTCTAGTGTTTGTTTTATATAGCATGTTGAATTGAATGCTATGAATACTTGAATGATATGTTTATGTTGATTGGTTGTATATGCTTGACTGACTATGATTGAGTCATCCCTTGATGCTATTAGTGAGGAAGCACTAAGGTACTCATGCACGTATATGAAAAAATATATTGATATTAATATGTCTTAATTAAGGCTGTCAAAACGGCTTGTTGTTTGCGAACAGCTCGCGTTCGGCTTGTTAAGAAACTCGTGTTTGATTCGTTCGCTAACTTAACGAGCTGAACACGTACAATATGAAAAAAGATTTGTTCGTTCGTGTTCAGTTCATTTTGGCTCGAAATACCACTAATTAATTATCTCTCTCTCTCTCTCTCTATATATATATATATATATATATATATATATAT
>JXCR01059971.1:282152-295537 GCA_002079205.1 Phalaenopsis hybrid cultivar
CATAAAATCTAATAATGCAATTAGTTCTAGTCAATATGAAGTAAGAAACTGATTAGAAGAAAATATGAAATAAGCTGGTGTCTTCCAAAATCGAAGCAGATAACCAGGAAGCATCTCAGTTTGACTCAAACCATAATAAGCTGACAGAATAACCATTGTATCAAGAAATTGCTCCTATTTACATCTTATCAAGAGATAGATAAAAAGTTATTACAAATAATGAAATAGCAAGATTTAAAGCTAGATTAGTAGCGAAATAATATCTTCAAAAGAAGAGAATAGAGTACATACAAATGTTCTCACTTGTAGTAAAACATGCCAGTTAGAATATTAATCAGACAGGTGGCTTATTTTGACTGGGAGATGGAGCAGCGATACATCAAAACAACCTTCCTACAGGCTGTTATTTTTTTTTTCTTTGGTTTTGTGGTGGTTCAACTTATTGAAAGTTAGCAGATTGTGATTTTATCTACAACTGAGGCAGAATACATCGTAGCAATAGAAGCCATGAACGAAGCTTTGTGGTTACATGGACTGTTGGAAGAAGGGCTGTAAACGAGCCGAGCTTGAGCGAGCCAGGCATGGCTCGTGGTCGGCTCGTTCGAAATTGTTCGTGTTCAAAATCGGCTCGTGTTTAAAATCGACTCGTGAACAGTGTGTTCGTGTTCTGATTGATTTAAATATTCATGTTCTTGTTCGGCTCGTAAAAGGCTCGTTAAAATTAAAGTGAAAAAATAAATGTAAAGTGCTCGATTCGAACCAGGACTAATTGAATACAAAAGAAGGCGCATAATCACATTACCAAACGAGCAGTTATGTTTTAAATTTAGATATGAATATATATAATATATTATTATATAAATAATATATGTAATATATTATTATNACAGTGTGTTCGTGTTCTGATCGATTTAAATATTTGTGTTCGTGTTCGGCTTATAAAGACTCATTAAAATTAAAGCGAAAAAATAAATGTAAAGTGCTTGATTCGAACCACGACTAATTGAATACAAAAGAAGGCGCATAACAACATTACCAAACGAGCAATTATGTTTTAAATTTAGATATGAATATATATAATATATTATTATATAAATAATATATGTAATATATTATTATATAAATAATTATGTATATATTTTATTTCGAGCTAAAACGAGCCGAACACGAGCGAACAAAGAGTTGTTCCTGTTCGGCCCATTTATAATTCAAGCTTTAAAAACTTGTTCGCGTTCGGCTCGTTTACTTAACGAACGAGCCCAACACGAGCTACTTAATGAGCCGAACACGAGCTGTTCGCGCTTTTTTGACAGCCCTAGTTGGAAGATCTAAAGGGTAGAATAAAATTACAATCATGCTCTCATATATCCATATGGTTCTTCATTTGTGCTGTAATTCCTTTTTTCTTGGGAAGACCAAACATGTTCATTTGAGGTTTCGTTTTATAAGACGTATTAAAGGCAACATGAAGCCTAAGAAGAAATGAAGATGGTGATTGTTTTTGTACTCTTTGGTGTCATTCTATTTGGTATGAATAGGAGTTTTGTCTTTTTTGTTCTCTTTGGTATTGATAGTATTTCTTTATTTGCATCCTCATGTGAAATTTGATTGCATTTGATCCTTAGGTCTCGTTAGCATCATTTCTTTTCTTTTCTTTTTTATTTCTTAAAAAAAATTTGGCTGATATTGCAATTTATATGTTTTTATTGTGTTTTTGCACACTCAAAAACATTTTAAAGATGTTTTCTAGTTTCAAATTTATCATCTTTTTCATCCCGAATATCCATAGGGTTGTTAATGATTTGATTTCGAGTTAGTTGGCGCAAAATTGGTCAAAAAAAAAATTTTGATGCAAAATTTTGACTTGTTTATTTCGATCCAAGCTAAAATTCAAATCAATGTTCGAGTGATTAATAATCTTTGAGCTAAATTCACTTAATTCACAGCTCTTNTTCATTTGAGGTTTCGTTTTATAAGACGTTATTAAAGGCAACATGAAGCCTGAGAAGAAATGAAGATGGTGATTCTTTTTGTACTCTTTGGTGTCATTCTATTTGGTATGAATAGGAGTTCTGTCCTTTTTGTTCTCTTTGGTATTGATAGTATTTCTTTATTTGCATCCTTATGTGAAATTTGATTGCATTTGATCATTAGGTCTCGTTAGCATCACTTCTTTTCTTTTTTTTTTTTATTTCTTAAAAAAATTTTGGCTGATATTGCAATTTATATGTTTTTATTGTCTTTTCGCACACTCAAAAACATTTTAAAGATGTTTTCTAGTTTCAAATTTATCATCTTTTTCATCCCGAATATCCATAGGGTTGTTAATGATTTGATTTCGAGTTGGTTGGCTCAAAATCGGTCAAAAAAAATTTTTTGATGCAAAATTTTGGCTTGTTGCCCGGCTTGTTTATTTCGATACAAGCTAAAATTCAAATCAATGTTCGAGTGATTAATAATCTTTGAGCTAAATTCACTTAATTCACAGCTCTTAACATTTTTACTGTTGTTAACGATCCGATTTCGAGTCGAGTTAGGGTTGGCTCAAAAAATATTCGATTGAAAATTTCAACTCATAGCTCGGCTTGTTTATTTTAATCTGATCTCAATCCGAGCTAAAATTTANGGCTCTAAACATTTTTACGGTTGTTAACGATCCGATTTCGAGCCGAGTTAGGGTTGGCTCAAAAAACATTCGATTGAAAATTTCAACTCATAGCTCGGCTTGTTTATTTTAATCTGATCTCAATCCGAGCTAAAATTTAAATCAATTTTTGAGCTATGAACCAAATTACAATAAAGAACCTCAGGAAAAATATATAAAAAAATTTATGGGGAAGTATTGTTTCTCAGTTACTAGCTTGCTTGCTTGTCTGATACCGCAGAAATAGCACATAAAAGCCGACTCATGTCATAGAAATTAAGAAAGCTNGTGGCAATGTGGTTAGTGTCTTCTTTTGTATAAATTTGATCCATGTTCGAATCACACACTTTACATATATTTTTTCTCAATTTTAGTTTAACGAGCCAATTTCGAGCCGAACACGAACACGGATATTTAAATCGAGCTGAACACGAACACACTGTTCACGAGCCGATTTCGAACACGAGCCGATTTCGAACACGAGCTATTTCGAACAAGCCGAACACGAGTCAAGCCTGAGCTCGCTTAAGCTCGGCTCGTTTACAACCCTAAGAGCAACACCGACATCAAGAGATTTAGAGCGAGTGAGCCGAGGAAGTGATGGCATAGGCTTGAGTGTTAAATCTACCAAGACCTCAAGCAGATGCGTACATAGCTACCATGACTTGAAGCATAAAAAGATAGAAATTAAAGTTGGTAATTTTGTATTTTTAGAAGTTTGGCATTTTATTGACATTACTATATTTAGCCGTTGTGGGGAGTTGTATCTTTGATATATCTTAACATTAGAAAAAATAGAAATTATTGATAAATTTGCATGCATATTAAAATTATCAGTATATATTTTTAATATGCAACATAGGTGTTGATGGTTAGAAAATAGGTCACATATTTAATCAAAGTGCCACAGAATTAAATTGATGTACAAAATACTTTGACACAGCCTTTTTAGAATTATGGATGATCAGGGATGAACTGCAAAAAGTTGTTATTATGTTTTTGATGACTATATGAATACTAATTCTCCATGGAGAGTTCTTTGCACATCGAAAGAGTTAATGCAATACATACCACTAATTAGGCTGATTTAGCCCGTAAAATTTCAATTTGCTCTAGGCCAATTAGAAGGAGTAGACCATTATAGAATTAAATTGGACCTACTTTAACGTCTCCTTAGGCCTATTTTTTATTGTTTTCAAAATTTTCTTCTTTTTAAGTTGATTTATTTTTTAAATTTAATTATTCTCTTTACAATATAAGATAAATTCTTTTGTTAGGGTTAGATTTAATTTCAAAAAGAAATAAATTTTGAATGTAAATTATTTATGCTTGTCCTCTTTATTTTGAGGTATAGGGAATGATAATTTGTATTCAAATTGAACATTGATGAATTGAAGTTGATTATTTGTGAGGCCAATTGAGTACTCCTTAAATCCAAATTATCTGATCAAATTGTTCCAAATTATGTACCCAAATTTCTTCCTCTCCCAATCTCCATCATTGATTCAGCATTCCTTGAACAAAATTGCCTCAAAGCTCCTATGCTCTAGCCGAGCCTTTGGAATTGGCGTTGCCAGACCTTTCGTTTAATATCATTTCCCTGGTTCTTATCTAACGTATATATGTTCTTAACTCACAGGAAAGGAACTGGAGAAACTCGCTAGAGAAGTGGGATTTTCTGATGCTAGGCATTATGAAATCGCTGCAGGGCTTATGGGAAACTTGGTCGCTACTCGATAGCTGCTAGAACGCTTTATCTTGCATTCATCGCAAGAGCTATAAAAAGGTATTATAATTCAGTTTCCGGTATCCTTACCAATAGAGTCTGCTAGGTGATGAACTATTTTCTTTTTTTAGTTATCATGTATTGGTTTGATGTTTTCTTATGAATTTATTGGGATGGCGTAGTGTGCACTGTTAGAACTTTTTTTTTTTCCGATGAGACAATGTTATGTTAATAACTCCAACACCAAGTGCTATAATTGAAGTAAAACGAGGCATATTTTGTCTGTTACAATTTGGATGCATAGTTTGTCTGTTACTTGAAGGACTAAAGGCTTTAAATTATAGGATTTAAATAGTCCTATTACTTAAGATCATAATTAGTAGGGAAATTGCAATTAAGAAGAATAATATGATTTACATAAAATCTAATAATGCAATTAGTTCTAGTCAATATGAAGTAAGAAACTGATTAGAAGAAAATATGAAATAAGCTGGTGTCTTCCAAAATCGAAGCAGATAACCAGGAAGCATCTCAGTTTGACTCAAACCATAATAAGCTGACAGAATAACCATTGTATCGAGAAATTGCACCTATTTACATCTTATCAAGAGATAGATAAAAAGTTATTACAAATAATGAAATAGCAAGATTTAAAGCTAGATTAGTAGCGAAATAATATCTTCAAAAGAAGAGAATAGAGTACATACAAATGTTCTCACTTGTAGTAAAACATGCCAGTTAGAATATTAATCAAACAGGTGGCTTATTTTGATTGGGAGATGGAGCAGCGATATATTAAAACAACCTTCCTACAGGCTGTTATTTTTTTTTCTTTGGTTTTGTGGTGGTTCAACTTATTGAAAGTTAGCAGATTGTGATTTTATATACAACTGAGGCAGAATACATCGTAGCAATAGAAGCCATGAAAGAAGCTTTGTGCATGGACTGTTGGAAGTAGGGCTGTAAGCGAGCCGAGCTTGAGCGAGCTCAGGCTTGGCTCGTGTTTGGCTCTTTCGAAATTGTTCGTGTTCAAAATCGGCTCGTGTTCGAGATCGACCCGTGAACAGTGTGTTCGTGTTTGACTCGTTAAAATTAAAGTGAAAAAATAAATGTAAAGTGCTTGATTCGAACCAGGACCAATTGAATTCAAAAGAAAGCGCGTAACCACATTACCAAACGAGCAATTATGTTTTAAATTTAGATATAAATATATATAATATATTATTATATAAATAATATATGAAATATATTATTATATAAATAATTATATGTATATATCCGAACACGAGCGAACAAAGAGTTGTTCCTGTTCGGCCCATTTATAATTCAAGCTTTAAAAACTTGTTCGCGTTCGGCTCATTTATTTAATGAATGAGCCCAACACGAGCTACTTAACGAGCTGTTCGTGCTTTTTTGACCGCCCTAGTTGGAAGATCTAAAGGGTAGAATAATATTACAATCATGCTCTCATATATCCATATGGTTGTTCATTTGTGCTATAATTCCTTTTTTCTTGGGAAGACCAAACATGTTCATTTGAGGTTTCGTTTTATAAGAAGTTGTTATTAAAGGCAACATGAAGCCTAAGAAGAAATCAAGATGGTGATTGTTTTTGAACTCTTTGGTGTCATTCTATTTGGTATGAGTAGGAGTTTTGTCTTTTTGTACTCTTTGGTATTGATAGTATTTCTTTATTTGCATCCTTATGTGAAATTTGATTGGATTTGATCCTTAGGTCTCGTTAGCATCACTTCTTTTCTTCTTCTTTTTTTATTTCTTAAAAAAATTTTGGCTGATATTGCAATTTATATGTTTTTATTGTGTTTTCGCACACTCAAAAACATTTTAAAGATGTTTTCTAGTTTCAAATTTATCATATTTTTCATCCCGAATATGCATAGGGTTGTTAATGATTTGATTTCGAGTGGGTTGGCTCAAAATCGGTCAAAAAAAATTTTTTTTGATTCAAAATTTTGGCTTGTTGCCTGACTTGTTTATTTTGATCCAATCAAGATCCAAGCTAAAATTCAAATCAATGTTTGAGTGATTAATAATCTTTGAGATAAATTCACTTAATTCACAACTCTAACATTTTTAGGGCTGTTAACGATCCGATTTCGAGCCGAGTTAGGGTTGGCTCGAAAAATATTCGATTCAAAATTTCAAATCATAGCTCGGCTTGTTTATTTTAATCTGATCTCAATCCGAGCTAAAATTTAAATCAGTTTTTGAGCAATGAACCAAATTACAATAGAGAACCTGAGGAAAAAACATATAAAAAAAATTTATGGGGAAATATTGTTTCTCAGTTACTAGTTTGCTTGCTTGCTTGCTTGTCTGATACCGCAGAAATAGCACATAAAAGCCGACTCATGTCATAGAAATTAAGAAAGCGTCTTCCTATAAAAAACTACACCCAACTTAAATCGCAAAAAGGCCAGATCCATACACCAACCAACCTGCATGAACGTAAAACATAATTTCAGCTTATTGAAATATATATATATATATATATATATATATATATATATATATATATATATATATATATATATAGAAATATATATATATATATATATATATATATATATATATATATATATATATGTAACTTGAAATAAAACACAATTTAGTATGTTATAACACATTCAATTTTTTTTTTTAAAAAAGCTCAAAATAATTTTTAAATGTTATGAATATTTAAAAAAAATAAATTAATTTACTTTTTAGAATAAAAATTAGCAGCATTGAAAAACTATATTAAGTGTTTTTTTAAATAAAAATAAAAATAAAATAAAATTGATGTAAATAAGGTCCGTATTAAACTAAAGCATAAAACTTACATACCTCCAAGAACAGCCATATGAATCGAAGCTCGCTTGATGATGAAGCCTTCAGAAATCCCTGTACAAATCATAATGCACAATATACATATCACAGGTAAATATTATATTTAAAATTCAAGTCATTAAAATACTATATTTATTATTTTAGATGATTAGCATGTAAAAATTTTAAAAAATATAAATAATTTATAATGAAATACAACCTTCTTATCCATACCTGTAGAATCACAAGTAGACGAAGAATTCCATGCATAAGACCCACCACCGCAAAAACAGAGCCTCCTCGGCATCACCCCACCCAAACCCTCATCATCCCCCACCTCCTCCGCGTCGTATCCACACGATCCCCCCGAAAGCTGACACGCGCGGCAGCCCTCCTCATCTTCGCCAGGTACCGAATAAGCCACGCGAATCCCATACAGCCAATCCCCCGGCCCTCTCGCCCTCACNCGGAGGAGATTCAACAGTCTAAAAATGAAGAGTATGACGAAGGAAGATCCATTGACAGAAGCCAATTATGCTGAGCCAATTGGGCCAGAGAACAGTTAAATGATAGACTTATACATGTAAAACACCAAGAATATCTTGTACAATCATATTTAAAGGAATGACAAAAATATAACATCACCATATTGTATCATCTCCCCTATAAATAGAGATATCATTTTATGAATAAGACATGACATATTTTAATTCATTACTGTTCACTCCTCTCTCTCCTTACTTACGCTCAATTTCTTGGATTTTTTTGACAAACAAATCATGATTGAACAATAAGAATTATGTGATACGTATGTAACTGCCCCCTTTTTGAGTTGGATATGTAAATGCATAAATTTTATGATATGTATTTAAAGCCCCATTTGTACATACATATAACATAATTTTTAAGAATTTATATATCCAACACTTAAATTTTTATGTTGATTTACATATCATCATTTTGCTAAATTATATCAAAATCTTTGCATCAGAATAAATCAGTTAATAGTGTTTTACTAGTAAATATAAAGATCTAAACTGGACAGTTGAATATTAAAAAAAAAAAATTCTGTAATAGATATGTGAATCTTGCATGCCTATAACTTTATTTCCATGCATCTGCATACTTAACATCTAAACTTTAATATTCATTTATACATGAACTTGANAAATTTTAAAAGTTATGAATATTTGAAAAAAATAAATTAATTTACTTTTTAGAATAAAAATTAACAGCATTGAAAAACTATATTAAGTGTTTTTTTTAAATAAAAATAAAATAAAATAAAATTGATGTAAATAAGGTCCGTATTAAACTAAAGCATAAAACTTACATACCTCCAAGAACNAGCTCAAAATAAATTTTAAAAGTTATGAATATTTGAAAAAAAAATTAATTTACTTTTTAGAATAAAAATAAACAGCATTGAAAAACTATATTAAGTGTTTTTTTTTAATAAAAATAAAAATAAAATAAAATTGATGTAAATAAGGTCCGTACTAAACTAAAGCATAAAACTTACATACCTCCAAGAACAGCCATATGAATCGAAGCTCGCTTGATGATGAAGCCTTCAGAAATCCCTGTACAAATCATAATGCACAATATACATATCACAGGTAAATATTATATTTAAAATTCAAGTGATTAAAATACTATATTTATTATTTTAGATGATTATCATGTAAAAATTTAAAAAAATATAAATAATTTATAATGAAATACAACCTTCTTATCCATACCTGTAGAATCACAAGTAGACGAAGANAAATGTAAAAAATTTAAAAATATAAATAATTTATGATGAAATACAACCTTCTTATCCATACCTGTAGAATCACAAGTAGACGAAGAATTCCATGCATAAGACCCCCCACCGCAAAGACAGAGCCTCCTCGGCATCGCCCCACCGAAGCCACCCTCATCATCATCAACCTCCTCCCCATCGTATCCACACGACCCCCCCGAAAGTTGGCACGCGCGGCAGCCCTCCTCATCTTCGCCAGGCACCGAATAAGCCACGCGAATCCCATACAGCCAATCCCCCGGCCCTCTCGCCCTCACCGGCGCGACATTATAAGCGCTACTATACGCCGCACACCTCAGCCTCGTCAAATTCACCACCTTTATATCCCCTGCCGCCACCGAGCAGCACTCGGCCGCTCCGTACGCCGGCCATGACCTCCCCTCCGCCTCCCACGCAGGACAACGATAGTAGTCCTCGCACCCCATTCCGGATACATTTCGGCAGAGGGGGAAGGCGAGAGGGGAGTCGTGGCGGCAGCCGAGGAGGAAGAAGACGTTGTCGGGTGCGGGGAGGAGGAATTGGGAGCGCCATGGGTTGGGTATGAAGCCGCGGGGAGGGGAGGGATTGGGGGAGAGGGAGTAGCAGTGGGACATGGTGGGGTCGTTGAGGGTGAGGCGGCGGAAGGGGTAGTCGATGGAGAGGACGCGGTAGGAGCCGGAGGGGATGTGGAGGAGGAGGAGGTTGTTGATGCAGAAGAGGAGTTGGTGGAAGATGGGATGGCCGCACCCGGGTTGGATGCTGAAGGGGTAGTCGATGGTTATGTTTCCGCAGTAGGATCTGCAGGTTGGGGACGAGGGGGTTAGGGGGAATGAGGAGAGGAGGAGGAGGAGGAGAGTTGGTGGCGTGAATGGTGCTGTTGGGGATGGTGGAGCCATGAGAGGGTAATTTGTTTAGAATGATTAGAGGAGTGGTGCAGAAATTAAGTTGATTGATTATNTGCTGTTGGGGAAGGTGGAGCCATGAGAGAGTAATTTGTTTAAGATTGATTGGAGGAGTGGTGCAGAAATTAAGTTGATTGATTGAAGTGAAGTGGATTTCATGAGGTGGGGGATGATGAAGGGGGGTGGGGTAGTGAGGGAGCATATTCGTTGCTTGCTCAAAAATGTTTTACATAGGTTAGCTTTGGGCTTTTGGCCGGGAAACTTTATTATTATTATTATTATTATTATTTATTTTTTTGAAGTTTACATATATACCACACAATGCATGTGTATTTACATATCTTATGGCTCAAGTTTCATATTTATATTTATAAAAGTTTGATATATATGAAAATGTGTATTTCATTTTTAAAAAGAAAGTGGTGTGATATTTTTGATGTGGTGTTATGGATGTTTAGATGTCAAGTATGTTAATATATGAGTGCACTTTTTACATTAAAAATATGTTTGCACTGATCCGGAGGAGATTCACCAGTCTAAAAATGAAGAGTATGACGAAGGAAGACCCATTGACAAAAGTCAATTATGCTGAGCCAATTGGGTCAGAGAACAATTAAATGATAGACTTATACATGTAAAACACCAAGAATATCTTATACAATCCTATTTAAAGGAAGAACAAAAATATAACATCACAATATTGTATCATCTCCCCTGTAAATAGAGATATCATTTTATGAATAAGACATGACATATTTTAATTCATTATTGTTCACTCATCTCTCTCCTTACGCTCAATTTCTTGGGTTTTATTGACAAACAAATCTTGATTCAACAATAAGAATTCTGTAATATGTATGTAACTGCCCCCTTTTTGAGTTGTATATGCAAATGCATGAATTTTATGATATGTATTTAAAGCCCCATTTGTACATACATATAACATAATTTTTAAGAATTTATATATCTAACACTTAAATTTTTATATTGATTTACATCGTCATTTTGCTAAATTATATCAAAATCTTTGCATCAAAACAAATCAGTTATAGTTTTTTACTAGTAAATATAAAGATCTAAACTGGACAGGTGAATATTAAGAAAAAAAATTTCTGTAATAGATATGTGAATCTCGCATGCCTATAACTTTATTTCTATGCATCTGCATACTTAACATTTAAACTTCAATATTTATTTATACATGAACTTGACTTTTACATCCCATAAAAAGACTGCTTGCAAACTTCTCCATTGTTGAACCATATTTGATAATCCATAATCCATAATCAATAATCCATAAAATGTTATAAATGTAAATATCAAACTTTATGTGTTAGATATGTAAGTACTTCAGGACTGTGCAGTATGCATGTAAATTTCCCTAAATCATTACGATTATTTAGATAACCATTAGTTTTTAATTAACATAAAAATACCACTAAAAACATTAAGCAAGCAGGAAACTTTTCCTCTTTTTTTTTTTTCACTTGTAAAAACAAATAAAGATTCAACCCAACTAGAAGAGTCCGACACAGCTCCTATAATCATGCCCAACAGAGGAAACTAGAGGCCAACAAAGCAATCATAGAGATGCAAAACAAAGAAAATATAGCTGAAAATTGAACACACTCCTTCCAATCACATGCTTAAGAGCAAAAGATCTTAACTTCAATGCTTTCACATACAGTACTTTTAGTTCAGAATGAATAAACATGCAGAAAAAAACCAACTTCCAGCACCTCTAAAGGATAATTAACTCTATTTCTCCCGAACCCATATAGTCCTAGAATATGTATTCTATGACTATATAACACCCAGAAAACTTGAATCTTTATACAAAAGAATGGAGTATAGATGTGGCCGGACGGTCGGGCTGATTGTTGAGTCTGCCTTCTTTAATGGCCAACAGAATCCTCTGGATATTTCATCAGAGCAGAGGTTCTCTTTGGACTTCAGAATTGTCTAATAGAACTGGGAGAGAGAACCGCTCATTGTCACAAGGCGCAGAAATGGCTGGGTTGCCTCTTCTAGCTTGCTGGATAATGGGACCCAGGAAACCATCTCATAAGCAAGTAGTGCTTCAGTTTAATTATTAAAGAGAAGACGGCATAGCAGGGGACGTGCAAAACCGCGACGACGAAGTACCTATACAAGCAAGAGAGGCATCATAAGCTCCTGTGTGACTATTTGCGCGGGCGGGATGGGGGATTTTTTTTAATATGGGCTGAAATAAGTCCCTAGAGAGGATTATTTAGGCCACAACTTAAAAATTTGGAGACTAAATTGACACTTTTATAGAGTCTGGGACTAAAAATGGCTCTCCACAACACAGTTCTGTAATATTTGAAAAGATAATAACTAGAAAGCATTTGTAAGCAAAAAGACCATACCAGATAGGGGCATGGGCTGATGACAAGTCAAGAAATGGATAGGGCCACCTGGATGAATGAAAATCAAACAAACAAAAACTTAAACGAGGAGCCATGCATTACAAAAGCTTCAAAATCATTGTTAAGAGTAAAAATTACCAGATTGATTTGCAAATATGGAAGACCCACTGAAAAATTACATAAATTGACGTCCATAACAAGAAATATGCAATTCGGAATGAAGAGAATTGCTAATAAAAATCATAAAAAGAAAGGATCAAATATGTAAAGTTACTAGCAATTCTTTGAAAATAGCATAATTGATCATTTGGCTAAAGGAAAGAAAAAAAGTTTTACCAAAGAATTCAACGCAGCGTCGCCAAGGAGGAAGACTGCATTTATTGAGTGCATTCCTATTTGTAGCTGCAATGGAGATCAACAAATAAGATTTTTTTTTTTTTCAATATGGCAATAGAAGTTGGGTAAGGCTTGTAATAACAATCATGCACATGTAAAATTTTTCTTTTTTTTTATTTCTATAATAAAATGAAATATTTTCTACTTTCCTTCATTGCCTTTGCTATTAGTATCTAATTCATATCATTTTAAGAACTTATTTGAAGACTAGTTTCGTAATGGGATCATTTAAAATCTCATGTTCAGGTTCCAAGCCACTACCTCAACTAATTTGAATCTACTAAAAAATTATGATTACAGAAATAACAATAAGTACCAGCATGAGAATTCCACACAAAATTCAAAATAGTTGATCTCAAGGTGTGAAGATAAACAACTAAAACTGCCAACAAATTTTGATTTATAAAATTGTCTAGAGAGCATGAAGCAGAAGGTCATAAACTGAATTTTACTTGGCAAATTATAAATAATGATAAGATGTAAAGATATTTGGTTTTTCTTGTACACAAGAGCATCGTCTCCTAAGGATTCTTATTATTCAAGCCAGAATAAGGCAATGAATGCAATTAACAAACACTTCATTTACAGGAAATGGATACTTACAAAATTGAGGTCATAATCTTTCACAGCTAGAAACGGAAATATGATAAGCCAAAAGACAAAATCTGTAAGCATGACAGCACCTGCATTCGTCTGTTCACAGTTAAAAGAG
>JXCR01059971.1:295765-367809 GCA_002079205.1 Phalaenopsis hybrid cultivar
TATTTTATTTTCCCCTCTTTTTATCAGTATATAGACAAGTTATCCAAATAAAGTTGAATGACCATAATTCATCAGCAATATCCCAACAGGTCATCTTCAATGAAATTATATGAAAATAAAATCATAAACTCGAAAAAAAAAAGTAATTATTTCATGATCAAATGAAAAAAAATAAACTTTGACATATATCTAAATCAATTTCTTCTCCTCAGAGTACCTGATAGATTATCTGGAAGAGATATCCACCAAACCCTGCAATTTTTCGATTGATTTGGTTACCTTGGAACATAGGAGTTTTCATTGTATGAGAGCGATTTGGAGTTTCACAATTTATGGTTGATATGGTTGAGCTGTGCTCAGAATCCAACCTCATACGTTCAATCCTATCACCAGAAACTATATTTATGTATTGATAGCACCCATAGGCAGACAGCAACAAGCCAAGCTAAAAGAAGAGGGCCAAAATGAGCATCGTGCACACGTTAGAATAAGGTTTTCAGAAGAAAATTCAAAAGATCGGTTGTCATACTGAAACCATCCTTACATACAAAAGGAGTAAAGTGCTAAATTAGTCCCGACTATTTTCATGGGGTTATTTTAGTCCCAGAGTCTATAAAAATATCAAATTAGTCCTCATATTCTTTTAACATATAATGAAATAGTCCCCATAGAGGAATAATTTAGACTATTGAAAAAGTATGGGACAAAATTGACACTTTTATGACTCCACGACTAATATGACTCCCAACAAAGAATTCAGGGACCATTTTGACACTTTGTTTCCATACAAAATCTAAGAAAACTCTCAACCTACCCCAAAATAAATCGTGACCAGTATGAATGTCCACCTGTGACACAGAAGATCATATCATAACATATAAGAGATGGGATAATAAATTTTAAATTTTNGTATTTTTTGTTTTTTTTTCAATCTGAAGTCCTATAAACTATCATTCAATCTAAATCAAACTATATTTTCACTAGGCAGTGTAGCAAATCCAAGAAAAAAAAAAATGCTTGTGCTGTTTGAATTGTATTTTTTGTTTTTTTTTCAACCTATCTAAATCAAACTATATTTTCACTAGGCATGTTATGGTCATATAAAGCAAAGATGCTTACCATTTATTATTGCGAAATTATTTTGTATTTTTATTTTATTTTCCCCTCTTTTTATCAGTATATAGACAAGTTATCCAAATAAAGTTGAATGACCATAATTCATCAGCAATATCCCAACAGGTCATCTTCAATGAAATTATATGAAAATAAAATCATAATCTCGAAAAAAAAAGTAATTATTTCATGATCAAATGAAAAAGAATAAACTTTGACACATATCTAAATCAATTTCTTCTCCTCAGAGTACCTGATAGATTATCTGGAAGAGATATCCACCAAACCCTGCAATTTTTCGATTGATTTGGTTACCTTGGAACATAGGAGTTTTCATTGTATGAGAGCGATTTGGAGTTTCGCAATTTATGGTTGATATGGTTGAGCTGTGCTCAGAATCCAACCTCATACGTTCGATCCTATCACCAGAAACTATATTTATGTATTGATAGCACCCATAAGCAGACAGCAACAAGCCAAGCTAAAAGAAGAGGGCCAAAATGAGCATCGTGCACACGTTAGAATAAGCTTTTCAGAAGGAAATTCAAAAGATCGGATGTCATAACTGAAACCATCCTTACATACAAAAGGAGTAAAGTGCTAAATTAGTCCCGACTATTCTCATGGGGTTATTTTAGTCCCAGATTCTATAAAAATATCAAATTAGTCCTCATATTCTTTTAACATATAATGAAATAGTCCCCATAGAGGAATAATTNGTCTATAAAAATATCAAATTAGTCCTCGTATTCTTTTAATATGTAATGAAATAGTCCCCAGAGAGGAATAATTTAGACTATTGAAAAACTATGGGACAAAATTGACACTTTTATAGACTCCACGACTAATATGACTCCCAACAAAGAATTCGGGGACCATTTTGACACTTTTTTTCCATACAAAATCTAAGAAAACTCTCAACCTACCCCAAAATAAATCGTGACCAGCATGAATGTCCACCTGTGACACAGAAGATCATATCATAACATATAAGAGATGGGATAATAAATTTTAAATTTTCAGAAAATTTTAACGTTTTTAGCAACAAAATTGTCCAAAAAAAGAAGGCAAGTTCTTTATCATTTGTAACAGAAATCCTTAACAAAAGCTTTAAGAGTATCATCAAATGCAGCAATGTTTTAACCAGAGAGACAGCTGCTATCATTTAGATGTAAAACAGGAAGTTCCTTCAGAAGCTGTTAGGAAGAATCTTACAATCATCAATAATGTTCCATTTCTTTATGCACAATCACATTTGAAGTAAAATGTCAACATAATGAAAATCAGAAGAATGGAAAAAGAATTAGACATGTTCACTAAATAATTTCATTTTGAAAATTAAATTTAGTTTGCTGTGTAACAAGCTAATAAGTAAGGCAATTACTACCGTTGCAAGTACCTATTAATCATGCAGACTTAAAATTTCTGCAAGATAAAATCTTTATGAGAAATGGTTGAATCTTCTCCTTGAAAAGAAATATTCGATTAATCTATCTAAGGGTGCAATGAGAATTATACACCCCATATTCATGTAGGCCAGATTGATCAAAATATCATGAGTGTCTAAACCTGGTCAAAAGCCGCCAATTATGAACCTAACTCGATACTCACACAAGGCCACAAGTCACCCATAAAATAAACTTAATCCTCGGTACTCAGCCATTGAACACACTTGGTCGAGTAGCCTATAAGGAAGCTATTCTTTTATAATACTCACCAGGGGACTGAGACTATTCATCCAAATAGCTCGTCTAAAGTACTAAGGGTCCATTTGGCTTCAATTTTGATTTTTTTTTTTTACCATTGTTTTTGAAATCATGTTTGGAAAGCATAATCTTTATATGTTTTTTATTTTTTGTTTTTAAAAGTAAATCACCTTCTTTTTAAAAACACTCAAAATACTTCAAAGATGTTTTGAGTTTTTTTAAAAACACCTATCACAATCGAAAGTGTTTTAAATTAAATCAAAAGATAAATAAAAAAACATTAAAAACAAAAAAAAATGTGATATAAAAAAATCCTAAGCAAGTGAGGGTTCATAACAGAAGAACTTGCTAATGATACTTGCCCTCAACTAGAAACTTGATTGAAGTTTTTACATCAAGGTAGTCAACCAAACCTTTTAGAAATGCAGTGATCAAAACTGAGCCCAATCATGTATTTTTCTCACAATTTTACCATGTTGGCTTCCATGTATTACCGAACTTGGCTCTCATATAAAAAGTGAGTTAATCATCAAGCTTGAACGTGACATAGAACATCATGTTACCGGAGATGTATTTTTAAAAACCTTTTAGCAGTTCTCATATTTTAAATGGAGCATTTCCAGCCCCTTAGATTTTGAGTACTTGTTTATCACTCAATTCATTAGCGCCCAAAAGCTACTGAAAACTGTTCGAGTCACTTTGTCATTTTGTGGCTCAACTCTGGTGAGATATGGTGGGAATACAAGGTTTTGACAATGTTGTCGTGTTGGCAATGCTAATAGTAAAGCCTTTGAGAATGTCCCTTCTCCTATGCATTCAACTTATTATAACCCAAAACATTTGCAAGGCTTTTGGAATTTGCCAACAATTGAATTAATGTAGAGTGTAATTGCATGGGAACAGCCTTCCCCTTTAAATGCGCAAATACAAGACAGGAAGAAACTTGGCGACACCCCCAATATGCCACATAACAATAGATGGAGTAAGCCAACTTAAATTACCATCGCTAACAGCAGCAACAAGAACATCACAACACAGGTTTTTATTCTGAAAGGACAGATTGGGGCCATTTGACCAATTACAATGCAAGATGGAAGGAATCATCTCTACAATGGCACTATCTGCTTATACTCTAAGAGTATCACTCATCGAGGTTATGAATGTGTCTTAAGATGAGAAGTACTTGGTGACAGTCTCCGCATTTCGAGAGCAACACTTTATACCTAAAAATAATAAGTATTGTATTTTTATGAGAATAATAAGCATTAAACAGAAGTATACTGGCGCCTTCAAAACTTGCTAAAAGAGCTCAATCCTATTGAGAAACTGAAATAATTGATCCTTGTTGGCTCAGGATGATATCGCAATAAGAAATCAATAGTGTATAATTTAAACAAACATTCTTCTAGATTAGGTCATTCACATTCTAGCAGTTGTCCCAATGACTCTTGGAGAAGTTAGAGCAGAGGTGTCAAGTTAGGAAAGCCTAAAATGTTTCCAATCGGGAGGGTTGCATTTCTTTGGATTTATCAGTCAACTTCATGATGTTGAAAAACCTATCACTAAAAACCTTTTAGTTATGTCATCCTCATTACATCTCCGATTCTCAACAATCATTTTGCTAGCATTCCCATTGACATTGAATTTTTTTAACATCATTTTTATATTAGTTTGATAAAGTTAATTTTGATTTTCTTAAGTTGGCATATACTGATAGGCCCCTTTACGACTTCTTTTGTGAGCGCGGAGAAATTGAATTTATGATCATGCCGATTTCATCAGAGTTAACACACCAATGACCTATATTGTCATTACTCACACTGAGAAAAAGCAATATGCACCAAAACCATCAAAATGTATCTTTGGAGCCATGTTTTGGAAGATTCTAAGTTTCTTGATTACTGCTGAAGATAACAAAATGCATTGGACAATATCAAGACATCTTAATAATGTTGGCCCAACAGAAATTGAAAATTCAGCTCTAGTCAGTAATGAATTCACTGTAAAAATTTAGGCAATTTGTAGTATTAAGAGAACATATCATACTAAAGTTTGCAAGGAATTGGACAATTTCAAAGTATACAGAGAATACATCAACACAAGAATATGCTAATTTGTTATTTGATTATGCTAGGAGACTCGTCCCAGGAACTTATTATGTCTTTGAAAATTTGGGTTTAGAAGAATTTGATAACTCAAAAAATTGTTGGAGAATTCGATCTTTAAGACAGCATCTGATTTTCCTACTTGAAGACAAATAAATTCAACAGATCTTAGTGACTTGGATCAAAAATGGGAAAACTTTTTTTTTATATGCATAACCAATGAAGCAAGAGATTGACTAACATGAGTAGATGACTAGAGTGATAACTACTTAAGGCCAAGTCTAAAAGTGAGAGACATGGCTTGTAAATGAGTTAAAAGCCTCCAGTGCACGCATAATATACACTTAATGAAGTATTAAACCTAACCTGAAAATGAGCTTTACTCAAGAAAAAAAAAACAAATCTGATGAACTTAAAGTAGTATATATGCCTTATTCTTCATCATTTAACCTTCTAGCAAACTAGGAATCTTTCAGTTAACATGTTATTCTTAAATGATTTATATTACTCGATAATCTATGAATCCTTTAAAGTGACAAAAAAAATTTTAAAAAAAACATCACTCTAAATCTTGAAAGTTTCTAAGAATGAATTCATGTATTAGAAACCGAACTCCCCAGTTGTACAAGATTAGTAGTGAGTTTTAAAAATGATTATCCCTATAAGGATGAAAGTTATGGCATTAAGGAGAAACCCATCCATATAAGACAAATGACTAGTCCAAATAAGATGAACTAGTTAAAGGATGACAATCCAGTAAATAAGAGTTGACAATGGATCACACAAACATTTAATTTTATTCAAGTCAATGAAGTGAAACTTTTAAGTATACAAATAAGCAGTCATTTTTAAAAATTTCATAGCTTAAAAAATAAAAGTTGATATAAAGACTAAAAGTGATAAATTATTTCACTTCCTCAAAATATGTACAATTCTCCACTAATTAATGCTTCATGTGAGAATGAAAAAGAAAAAAAAAATTAAAAAGGCAAAAAATCTTGTCTAACTGATTGGCGATATTGATCACTGTTGTGTTTCTCACACATTCAAGTGNATTGTTTTACCAAAGAATTCAACGCAGCGTCGCCAAGGAGGAAGACTGCATTTATTGAGTGCANCGAAGGGAATTGCTAATAAAAATCATAAAAAGAAAGGATCAAATATGTAAAATTAGTAGCAATTCTTTGAAAATAGTATAATTGACCATTTGGCTAAAGAAAAAAAAAATTGTTTTACCAAAGAATTCAACGCAGCGTCGCCAAGGAGGAAGACTGCATTTATTGAGTGCATTCCTATTTGTAGCTGCAATGGAGATCAACAAATAAGATTTTTTTTTTTTTCAATATGGCAATAGAAGTTGGGTAAGGCTTGTAATAATAATCATGCACATGTAAAAGATTCTTTTGTTTTTAATTTCTCTAATAAAATGAAGTATTTTTTAATTTCCTTCATTGCCTTTGCTATTAGTATCTAATTCATATCATTTGAAAACTAGTTTTGTAATGGGATCATTCAAAATCTCATGTTCATGCTGCACCCCATAGTTAGGTTCCAAGCCAATACCTCAACTAATTTGAATCTACTAAAAAATTATGATTACAGAAATAACAATAAGTACCAGCATGAGAATTCCACACAAAATTCAAAAAACTTAATCTCAAGCTGTAAAGATAAACAGCTAAAACTGCCAGCAAATTTTTATTTATAAAATTGTCTAGAGAGCATGAAGCAGAAGGTCATAAACAGAATTTTACGTAACATATTATAAATAATGATAAGATGTAAAGATAATTGGCTTTTTTTTGTACACAAGAACAGTGTCTCCTAAGGATTCTTATTATTCAAGCCAGAATAAGGCAGCAATGCAATCAACAAACACTTCATTTANACAAATTTTTATTTATAAAATTGTCTAGAGAGCATGAAGCAGAAGGTCATAAACTGAATTTTACGTAACATATTATAAATAATGATAAGATGTAAAGATATTTGGCTTTTTTTTTGGTACACAAGAGCAGTGTCTCCTAAGGATTCTTATTATTCAAGCCAGAATAAGGCAGCAATGCAATCAACAAACACTTCATTTACAGGAAATGAATACTTACAAAATTAAGGTCATAATCTTTCACAGCTAGAAACGGAAATATGATAAGCCAAAAGACAAAATCTGTAAGCATGACAGCACCTGCATTCGTCTGTTCACAGTTAAAAGAGACACATTAGTTAACCAGAACAAGCGCAAAAAATATTAAAAAACCTTTCTCCATCTGCTTTTTTAATGAAATATAATAAAAGTAACAGTAGTAGTAAATTAAATGAATAAAATCCACAAAAACTCATGAGATTGGAAAGCGCCAAATGTATCAAGAGGTTTGTGGACACAATTAATCAATTATCGAAAACATCAAACTTGATGTAACACATTTGATATTCAAAATATGTTAAACCTCAGAGTTAACAAACAAACAAGGTATGGTGTAGCAAATCCAAGAAAAAAAAAATGCTTGTGCTGTTTGAATTTTATTTTTTGTTTTTTTTTTCAATCTAAAGTCCTATAAACTATCATTCAATCTAAATCAAACTATATTTTCACTAGGCATGTTATGGTCAGATACAGCAAAGATGCTTACCATTTATTATCGCGATATTATTTTGTATTTTGTATTTTATTTTCCCCTCTTTTTATCAGTATATAGACAAGTTATCCAAATAAAGTTGAATGACCATAATTCATCAGCAATATCCCAACAGGTCATCTTCAATGAAATTATATGAAAATAAAATCATAAACTCGAAAAAAAAAAGTAATTATTTCATGATCAAATGAAAAAAAATAAACTTTGACATATATCTAAATCAATTTCTTCTCCTCAGAGTACCTGATAGATTATCTGGAAGAGATATCCACCAAACCCTGCAATTTTTCGATTGATTTGGTTACCTTGGAACATAGGAGTTTTCATTGTATGAGAGCGATTTGGAGTTTCACAATTTATGGTTGATATGGTTGAGCTGTGCTCAGAATCCAACCTCATACGTTCAATCCTATCACCAGAAACTATATTTATGTATTGATAGCACCCATAGGCAGACAGCAACAAGCCAAGCTAAAAGAAGAGGGCCAAAATGAGCATCGTGCACACGTTAGAATAAGGTTTTCAGAAGAAAATTCAAAAGATCGGTTGTCATACTGAAACCATCCTTACATACAAAAGGAGTAAAGTGCTAAATTAGTCCCGACTATTTTCATGGGGTTATTTTAGTCCCAGAGTCTATAAAAATATCAAATTAGTCCTCATATTCTTTTAACATATAATGAAATAGTCCCCATAGAGGAATAATTTAGACTATTGAAAAAGTATGGGACAAAATTGACACTTTTATGACTCCACGACTAATATGACTCCCAACAAAGAATTCAGGGACCATTTTGACACTTTGTTTCCATACAAAATCTAAGAAAACTCTCAACCTACCCCAAAATAAATCGTGACCAGTATGAATGTCCACCTGTGACACAGAAGATCATATCATAACATATAAGAGATGGGATAATAAATTTTAAATTTTCAGAAAATTTTGGGGTTCAAGCTTAACGTTTTTAGCAACAAAATTGTCCAAAAAAAGAAGGCAAGTTCTTTATCAATTGTAACAGAAATCCTTAACAAAAGCTTTAAGAGTGTCATCAAATGCAGCAATGTTTTAACCAGAGAGACAGCTGTTATCATTTAGATGTAAAACAGGAAGTTCCTTCAGAAGCTGTTAGGAAGAATCTTACAATCATCAATAATGTTCCATTTCTTTATGCTCAATCACATTTGAAGTAAAATGTCAACATAATGAAAATCAGAAGAATGGAAAAAGAATTAGACATGTTCACTAAATAATTTCATTTTGAAAATTAAATTTAGTTTGCTGCGTAACAGGCTAATATGTAAGGCAATTACTACCGTTGCAAGTACCTATTAATCAAGCAGACTTAAAATTTCTGCAAGATAAAATCTTTATGAGAAATGGTTGAATCTTCTCCTTGAAAAGAAATATTCGATTAATCTATTTAACGGTGCAATGAGAATTATACACCCCATATTCATGTAGGCCAGATTGATCAAAATATCATGATTGTCTAAACCTGGTCAAAAGCCGCCAATTATGAACCTAACTCGATACTCACACAAGGCCACAAGTCATGCATAAAATAAACTTAATCCTCGGTACTCGGCCATTGAACACACTTGGTCAAGTAGCCTATAAAGAAGCTATTCTCTTATAATACTCACCAGGGGACTGAGACTATTCATCCAAATAGCTCGTCTAAAGCACTAAGGGTCCATTTGGCTTCAATTTTGATTTTTTTTTTTTTACCATTGTTTTTGAAATCATGTTTGGGTCCATTTAGCATAATCTTTATATGTTTTTATTTTTTGTTTTTAAAAGTAAATCACCTTCTTTTTAAAAACACTCAAAATACTTGAAAGATGTTTTGAGTTTTTTTTAAAACACCTATCACAATCGAAAGTGTTTTAAATTAAATCAAAAGATAAATAAAAAAACATAAAAAACAAAAAAAAAGTGATATAAAAAAATCCTAAGCAAGTGAGGGTTCATAACAGAAGAACTTGTTAATGATACTTGCCCTCAACTAGAAACTTGATTGAAGTTTTTACATCAAGGTAGTCAACCAAACCTTTTAGAAATGCAGTGATCAAAACTGAGCCCAATCATGTATTTTTCTCACAATTTTACCATGCTGGCTTCCATGTATTACCGAACTTGGCTCTCATATAAATAGTGAGTTAATTATCAAGCTTGAACGTGACATAGAACATCATGTTACCGGAGAGGTATTTTTAAAAACCTTTTAGCAGTTCTCATATTTTAAATGGAGCATTTTCAGCTCCTTAGATTTTGAGTACTTGTTTATCACTCAATTCATTAGCGCCCAAAAGCTACTGAAAACTGTTCGAGTCACTTTGTCATTTTGTGGCTCAACTCTGGTGAGATATGGTGGGAATACAAGGTTTTGACAATGTTGTCGTGTTGGCAATGCTAATAGTAAAGCCTTTGAGAATGTCCCTTCTCCTATGCATTCAACTTATTATAACCCAAAACATTTGCAAGGCTTTTGGAGTTTGCCAACAATTAAATTAATGTAGAGTGTACTTGCATGGGAACAGCCTTCCCCTTTAAATGCTCAAATATAAGACAGGAAGAAACTTGGCGACACCCCCAATATGCCATATAACAATAGATGGAGTAAGCCAACTTAAATTACCATCGCTAACAGCAGTAACAAGAACATCACAACACAGGTTTTTATTCTGAAAGGACAGATTGGGGCCATTTGAATTACCATGCAAGATGGAAGGAATCATCTCTACAATGGCACTAAATGCTTATACTCGAAGAGTATCACTCATCGAGGTTATGAATTTGTCTTAAGATGAGAAGTACTTGGTGACAGTCTCCGCATTCGAGAGCAACACTTTATACCTAAAAATAATAAGTATTGTATTTTTATGAGAACAATAAGCATTAAACAGAAGTATACTGGCGCCTTCAAAACTTGCTAAAAGAGCTCAATCTTATTGAGAAACTGAAATAATTGATCCTTTTTGGCTCAGGATGACGTCACAACAAGGCATCAATGGTGTATAATTTAAACAAACATTCTTCTAGATTAGGTCATTCACATTCTAACAGTTGTCCCAATGACTCTTGGAGAAGTTAGAGTAGAGGTGTCAAGTTAGGAAAGCCTAAAATGATTCCAATCGGGAGGGTTTCATTTCTTTGGATTTATCAGTCAACCTCATGATGTTGGAAAACCTATCACTAAAAACCTTTTAGCTATGTCATCCTCATTACATATCTGATTCTCAACAATCATTTTGCTAGCATTCCCATTGACATTGAATTTTTTTAACATCATTTTTATATTAGTTTGATAAAGTTAATTTTGATTTTCTTAAGTTGGCATATACTGATAGGCCCCTTTACGACTTCTTTTGTGAGCGTGGAGAAATTGAATTACTGCTGAAGATACCAAAATGCATTGGACAATATCAAGGCATCTTAATTATGTGGGCCCAACAGAAATTGAAAATTCAGCTCTAGTAAGTAATGAATTCACTGTAAAAATTTAGACAATTTGTAGTATTAAGAGAACTTATCATACTAAAGTTTGCAAGGAATTGGACAATTTCAAAGTATACAGAGAATTCATCAACACAAGAATATGCTAATTTGTTATTTGATTATGCTAGGAGACTCGTCCCAGGAACTTATTATGTCTTTGAAAATTTGGGTTTAGAAGAATTTGATAACTCAAGAAATTGTTGGAGAATTCGATCTTTAAGACAGCATCTGATTTTCCTACTTGAAGACAAATAAATTCAACAGATCTTAGTGACTTGGATCAAAAATGGGAAAACTAATTTTTTATATGCAACCAATGAAGCAAGAGATTGACTAACATGAGTAGACGACTAGAGTAATAACTACTTAAGGCCAAGTCTAAAAGTGAGATACATTGCTTGTAAATGAGTTAAAAGCCTCTAGTGCACGCATAATATACACTTAATGAAGTATTAAAGCTAACCTTGAAAATGAGCTTTACTCAAGAAAAAAAAAACAAATCCGATGAACTTAAAGTACTATTATATGCATTATTCTTTATCATTTAACCTTCTAGCAAACTAGGAATCTTTCAGTTAACATATTATTCTTAAATGATTTATATTACTCGATAATCTATGGAATCCTTTAAAGTGACAAAAAAATTTTTAAAAAAAACATCACTCTAAATCTTGAAAGTTTCTAAGAATGGATTCATGTATTAGAAACCAAACTCCCCAATTGTACAAGATTAGCAGTGAGTTTTAAAAATGATTATCCCTATAAGGATGAAAGTTATGGCACTAAGGAGAAACCCATCCATATAAGACAAATGACTAGTCCAAATAAGATGAACTAGTTAAAGGATGACAATCCAGTAAATAAGAGTTGACAATGGATCACACAAATATTTAATTTTATTCAAGTCAATGAAGTGAAAATTTTAAGTATACAAATAAGCAGTCGTGTTTAAAAATTTCATAGCTTAAAAAATAAAACTTGATATAAAGACTAAAAGTGATAAATTATTTCATTTCCTCAAAATATGTACAATTCTCCACTAATTAATACTTCATGTGAAAATAAAAAAGAAAAAAATAATAAAAAGGCAAAAAATCTTGTCTAACTGATTGGCGATATTGATCACTGTTGTGTTTCTCACACATTCAAGTGCTCCAAAATGCTTTGATAAAAATATTCAATATTTTCTAGGGTAAAAGACATCTTAGCTAACTAAATTCTCAAGGCAAAAAGCAATTTCTTGCTCATATTTTTAAGAAGGTACACTACAAAATGAAACTGTACTGTTAACTATATCTAGTTAAAAAGAAATCATTGATGAATCAATCTTCAATAATTTATTCTGCATTGAGATTTTCTATGACTCAACAATGCAGTTAATGCNATATTGTTAACTATATCTATTTAAAAAGAATTCATTGATGAATCAATCTTCAATAATTTATTCTGCATTGAGATTTTCTATGACTCAACAATGCAGTTAATGCTTGCTTCACTCTCTTTTAATAACGTTTTTGAGGAGACCCCAAGTTATGGGCATAGTTTTTTATTCTAAGTAGACATCATGGAAAGTGAAGCTTCATTCTCAAATAGATTTCCCTTCAAAAATTGCTATGCTTGGTTATTATTCTCTCCAATTTTCGACTTCAATAGTGCACTAAAAAAACTTCTCCATGTTGAAGGAATCACAAAGCTTTTTGTTGTTACAAGCAACTCCTAGAAGTTTTATTCTATTCCATAGCATTTTATAAATGGTCTTTTGATATCTCTAGCTAGATAAATAATGCAATGCCAACTCGATAGTTATGGATGCGTTAGAATCTCATGCGAGTAACTTACTCGCATTTGGCTTAAATGATTACGTAAAAATCTAAGAAAAATAAGGAAATCAAGATCATAAGTAGTGGAATTTAACCTAAAACTCGGTGATAACAAATTATTGTTCAATTCTATGATTCCTCTATCAAAAACTTTCTCCCACTTAAAGGAAGTTATGCCCTCCTCATTATAGAAGTGAGGTTTGGAGTTATATGGATGTACAAGAAGCTCACTTCGTTTCTCTTTTCTAGCACTTTCCTATTTTGCAACTTTCTTAAGAGCTGACCTCTTCTTTGGGCCACCCTTATAGATTATAATTCCTTCTCCTATTCAAGATGATAGTGTCAATTTGAATGTCTCACTGACCTTGGTAGTACCTGCAATACCCTCCTCCTGCAGCAAACCTTTTAGCCTTAGAACTAGATCCAACTTCAAATATTTTGGAATTCAGCATGACATCATAATAGTTGTTGATGGCTAAAATTCTAACTACAATCCTAAATTCTCACTCTTTGTTCTCTCTTGGCAAAATCTAATTCACCCTTTCTATGGGTTCAATGGGGTATACTACTAACCTAAATCAAATAAGAGAATTTCTAAATCCAATCTTCTTTTTCCCTTTATTTCTTCAACAAAGCCCTCATCTGTGGTAGAGTCTTATTGTCATTACATGGATAGCATTGAAAAAAATATATATATTTTTTGAAGATCTTGTGCTAATGTAAGGAGCTTGGAGATAGAAAGGGATGGGCTGCCAATTAATAGAAAGGGAAGAGTTTTTAAGGCGCCTGAAAGGTGAAGATTATATGTTTCATCAAGAAGAATAAAGTGCTACTAATTTCGGTTTCATTAGAAGGTCAATTTTTTTTGCTATAATAAAGAGAAGCTTAAACAATAAGGAAAAGAGGAGAGTAATAGCCGTAGCATCAATATCTTCCTCTCTACACCAACCCCTCATCTTCACTGGAGGTAATTTTATTATATCAGTCATTAACATAGAAAAATAATATTTCTATTATTATCTTCAACATTATATGAAGAGAAATACTTGGTATAAAACTCTTTTGAAGCTTAATTAAGTTATTGGTTTATATGTGAACAACAACATAGTTGTATCTCACCAAACCACATAAACTTATTTGTCTAGTGTTTGTGATTTTGGGTGTATTTGTTCCCCCATCTTCAATTGATTTTTGTGAAGCTTTATTACTATCTTCGCAAAACAATGAAATACAGAAAAGAAACTGCACAAAACATGACTAGCTAGGCCAACTATGATGCATGGTAAAGGCATTAACTTTAATATATAAAATAATAATGTAAGAAGCATATACAATTCTATTTAGGCACACACATGCTTGACAATTAATTTAATGAAACAAAAGAATCCACAAAAAAAAAATATAAGGGAACTCCATCAATTCAATTGCAAAACTACAAATAATTAGGATAAGAGTGAAAATGACGATGTTAAATTGCAAGACTACATATGCAGCAGTTATTAAGTCAATTAATTAACCAATTTGAAACCAAAAATTCAAGAAAGGAGTCTCACTGAGTATAGTAGAACAATATGGAAACTCCGTCGACAACAATGGTGACAGCAAGCAGGGCCACAAATACAAAAAATGCAACAACCCGAAAAACCAGCAGCCAAACAGGATGAATTGTCCTAAGACAGGGCCTCCAAGCCTCATCCTCATATAAAGTCCCCGTCTTTCCATGTTGAGCTTCTCCTCCCTCTGTACCATCCGTTCTAAAACATTCATATTTCCACATCAAAAAGGAAGCCACCGCCATGGAAGAAAGCACCCATACAGCACACAACAAGAATCTCCAGTTGAGCCAGTAAGAAGGATCGATAGTATTAGAAACCATGGCAGACTTCCAAGAATGTCTCGATGTTCCTGTTGAAAAATGCATATAAAATTATTTCTCCAGTCCTTAATCCCGCTGCAGTTTTGGCACCAAAACCTCCTTCAGTTAATAACACTCTCAAAAAAACCATACAGATGAAAGAAATGGAAGGAAGAACAATAAGAAAAAAAAAAACAGGGAATGAATATCAGAACAAAGAATCGAAAGGAACCTCAAAAACTAAAAGAAAAATCGCGTTGAAAGAATAAAAAATGCTATTTTGATCATGATGGCGAGTAGAAGACAGCATTGGATGATAGGAAAACCGCGAAAGGGAAAGAAAGATTTGCTGAACCAAAATCAAACAGGTCAAAAAAGCTAAAAACAAAGCGCAAAATGAAAGAAGGAATGAGAACTGCAAAAGCACAAACAAAAATAAAAAACTCAGAACTGAGAAGAGGAATGCGAGAAGAGTCCTTCACCTCCTGGGAAGTTGCTTAATGGAGGGAATTAAGCGGTGGAGTGTAAGAAGATGCTTGACCTGCCAAAGCTTTCAGGAGAAGAAATCTGTCGCAAGCACAACAATTCATGCAAACATGTAGCTTGAAGTAAAGCATACACACTCCATTTTTAAGATATATTAGTGGATTACCTTACAGCAAAGAGAAGGACATTGGTATGTGATACTCACGCAAGAAAAGAAGTGCAGGATCCCGGCATGGTAGAGAGAGAAAGAGAGGGAGGGAAGAGGAGAGAGAGAAGGGGGTAAAATGGAGAATGAAATGAGATGCCTTGCTTTGTTTTCTCTCTCTCTACCGCCCACTTTTATCGGTGCTTTGTCTCCCCCAAGTTTTCCGTTGTTCGGCGTTGGATTCCTCCCTCATACGTCGGTTTTGAATGAAGGAAAATGGAGGAGAATTGAAGGCATGGGAGTGCATGTAAATTAATTCAGTTGGGAACTGCTTTTAGAATTAATATTAATATCTTATTGAATTTCGCCCTCATTAAATTCATATTTTGAGGCTAAAAAAGGGGAAAAAATTACATCAGGACTCTGCACGTAAGTTACATGCGGAGTCCAATAAAATCACTCGGTGAATCAGTGGTGTGATTTTCTCATTGTTTGACCTTACCTTCTATTTCTTCTCTATTTAGTAAATTCTTAATTTCAATCTTATATGTTCAATCTAAAAGGCCAAGAAAGACGATTATGTTTATGATTTTCTCGGATCATAGCATGATATATCTCAATCCTACGTTTTGCTTTATTTTTAGAAGGTTAAATTTCTAGCATGTCTATTTATTAATTTCATCATATCATTAGGTTCATTAAGTAATTAATAAAATAATGAATGAAGCTCATTAATTATTTTTTTTCTCTTCTGCAGCAAATCATAGAAGAAATTAACGACAATTAATTTAGCAATTAATTTCAAGTATCAAATCCAACTTATTGTCAAACATGATAAAATATCAATTTGAACGGCAGACTGATTTCCTATTTATAACAGCAACATGAGAAAAAGAACAATATATTGTGAGCATGACTATTGACTACATGGGGCGGCACGAGGCATTTACCTAATATAACAATATATTTTAGGAAAATTTACATTTATCTAACAGAACATATATCAAGCCTTGACTAAATCTTTGAATATTTGGGGTTAGATCCTGAAGTGAATAGTCTATTTCTATAAATAATTTTCTATTTCTATTTTTGTCTATTTTACTTCTTATTTTTCATATCAATAAATAATTTGTTCAAATGAAGTTTTTGAGCCGGCTCAAGCGGGATTTCGAGCTAGTTTTTTTGAGTCGGATTGATCTAGCTCACTAGCCTAAATGGCATTCGAGCCAGCTCCTTTAAAATTATAGAATTTGATTCAGATCAGATCGAATTTGTGGTGATTTGAGCCACAAGCTGATTTTGATTTATTTAAAATGATTTCGATCCAATTTCGAGCCTGTTGTCACGAACAAATAGTCCCACATCGGCTAGGTGTAGAGCCGAAAAGCAGTATTTAAGTCCTGGGTTGCCCACCTCTCTCAAGGGCTCTTTTGGGAGATGATAAGTGGTATCATAGTAGATTACTGCCTGCTAAGTGTGTGGACCTCCATGGTCAAGTGGGACCCTCGGTGGAACCGATCCGTAACGAGGGCGTCGCGTGATTGGGTGGAGGAGAATGTCACGGACAAATAGTCCCACATCGGCTAGGTGTAGGGTCGAAAAGCAGTANATTCTTTTGTGAGCGTGGAAAAATTGAATTTATGATCATGCCGATGTTATCAGAGTTAACACACCAATGACCTATATTGTCATTACTCACACTGAGAAAAAGCAATATGCACCAAAACCATCAAAGTGTATCTTTGGAGCCATGTTTTGGAAGATTCTAAGTTTCTTGATTACTGCTGAAGATACCAAAATGCATTGGACAGTATCAAGGCATCTTAATAATGTTGGCCCAACAGAAATTGAAAATTCAGCTCTAGTAAGTAATGAATTCACTGTAAAAATTTAGGCAATTTGTAGTATTAAGAGAACTTATCATACTAAAGTTTGCAAGGAATTGGACAATTTCAAAGTATACAGAGAATTCATCAACACAAGAATATGCTAATTTGTTATTTGATTATGCTAGGAGACTCGTCCCAAGAACTTATTATGTCTTTGAAAATTTGGGTTTAGAAGAATTTGATAACTCAAAAAATTGTTGGAGAATTCGATCTTTAAGACGGCATCTGATTTTCCTACTTGAAGACAAATAAATTCAACAGATCTTAGTGACATGGATCAAAAATGGGAAAACTAATTTTTTATATGCATAACCAATGAAGCAAGAGATTGACTAACATGAGTAGACGACTAGAGTAATAACTACTTAAGGCCAAGTCTAAAAGTGAGAGACATGGCTTGTAAATGAGTTAAAAGCCTCCAGTGCACGCATAATATACACTTAATGAAGTATTAAACCTAACCTTGAAAATGAGCTTTACTCAAGAAAAAAAAAAACAAATCTGATGAACTTAAAGTAGTATTATATGCATTATTCTTTATCATTTAACCTTCTAGCAAACTAGGAATCTTTCAGTTAACATGTTATTCTTAAATGATTTATATTACTCGATAATCTATGGAATCCTTTAAAGTGACAAAAAAAAATTTAAAAAAAACATCACTCTAATCTTGAAAGTTTCTAAGAATGGATTCATGTATTAGAAACCAAACTCCCCAATTGTACAAGATTAGCAGTGAGTTTTAAAAATGATTATCCCTATAAGGATGAAAGTTATGGCACTAAGGAGAAACCCATCCATATAAGAGAAATGACTAGTCCAAATAAGATGAACTAGTTAAAGGATGATAATCGAGTAAATAAGAGTTGACAATGAATCACAAAAACATTTAATTTTATTCAAGTCAATGAAGTGAAAATTTTAAGCATACAAATAAGCAGTCATGTTTAAAAATTTCATAGCTTAAAAAATAAAACTTGATATAAAGACTAAGAGCGATAAATTATTTCATTTCCTCAAAATATGTACAATTCTCCACTAATTAATACTTCATGTCAGAATACAAAAGAAAAAAAAAATAAAAAGGCAAAACATCTTGTCTAACTGATTGGCGATATTGATCATTGTTGTGTTTCTCACACATTCAAGTGCTCCAAAATGCTTTGATAAAAATATTCAATATTTTCTAGGGTAAAAGACATCTTAGCTAACTAAATTCTCAAGGCAAAAAGAAATTTCTTGCTCATATTTTTAAGAAGGTACACTACAAAATGAAACTATATTGTTAAGTATATCTATTTAAAAAGAATTCATTGATAATTTATTCTGCATTGAGATTTTCTAAGACTCAACAATGCAGTTAATGCTTGCTTCACTCTCTTTTAATAACGTTTTTGAGGAGACCCCGAGTTATGGGCATAGTTTTTTATTCTAAGTAGACATCATGGAAAGTGAAGCTTCATTCTCAAATAGATTTCCCTTCAAAAATTGCTATGCTTGGTTATTATTCTCTCCAATTTTCGACTTCAATAGTGCACTAAAAAAACTTCTCCATGTTGAAGGAATCACAAAGCTTTTTGTTGTCTTTACAAGCAAGTCCTAGAAGTTTTAGTCTATTCCATAGCATCTTATAAATGGTCTTTTGATATCTCTAGCTAGATAAATAATGAAATGCCAACTCGATAGTTATGGATGCGTTAGAATCTCATGTGAGTAACTTACTCGCATTTGGCTTAAATGATTACGTAAAAATCTAAGAAAAATAAGGAAATCAAGATCATAAGTAGTGGAATTTAACCTCAAACTCGGTGATAACAAACTATTGTTCAATTCTATGATTCCTCTATCAAAAACTTTCTTCCACTTAAAGGAAGTTATGCCCTCCTCATTACAGAAGTGAGGTTTGGAGTTATATGGATGTACAAGAAGCTCACTTCGTTTCTCTTTTCTAGCACTTTCCTATTTTGCAACTTTCTTAAGAGCTGACCTCTTCTTTGGGCCACCCTTATAGATTATAATTCCTTCTCCTATTCAAGATGATAGTGTCAATTTGAATGTCTCACTGATCTTGGTAGTACCTGCAATACCCTCCTCCTGCAGCAAAACTTTTAGCCTTAGAACTAGACCCAACTTCAAATATTTTGGAATTCATCATGATATCATAATAGTTGTTGATGGCTAAAATTCTAACTACAATCCTAAATTCTCACTCTTTGTTCTCTCTTGGCAAAATCTAATTCACCCTTTCTATGGGTTCAATGGGGTATACTACTAACCTAAATCAAATAAGAGAATTTCTAAATCCAATCTTCTTTTTCCCTTTATTTCTTCAACAAAGCCCTCATCTGTGGTAGAGTCTTAGTGTCATTACATGGATAGCATTGAAAAAAACAATATATTTTTTTAAGATCTTGTGCTAATGTAAGGACCTTGGAGATAGAAAGGGATGGGCTGCCAATCGATAGAAAGGGAAGAGTTTTTAAGGCGCCTGAAAGGTGAAGATTATATGTTTCATCAAGAAGAATAAAGTGCTACTAATTTCGGTTTCATTAGAAGGTCAATTTTTTTGCTATAATAAAGAGTAGCTTAAACAATAAGGAAAAGAGGAGAGTAATAGCCGTAGCAACAATATCTTCCTCTCTACACCAAACCCACATCTTCACTGGAGGTAATTTTATTATATCAGTCATTAACATAGAAAAATAATATTTCTACTATTATCTTCAACATTATATGAAGAGAAATACTTGGTATAAAACTCTTTTGAAGCTTAATTAGGTTATTGATTTATATGTGAACAACGACAGATTTGTATCTCACCAAACCACATAAACTTATTTGTCGAGTGTTTGTGATTTCTGGTGTATTTGTTCCCCCATCTTCAATTGATTTTTGTGAAGCTTTATTACTATCTTCGCAAAACAATGAAATATAGAAAAGAAACTGCACAAAACATGACTAGCTAGGCCAACTACGATGCATGGTAAAGGCATTAACTTTAATATATAAAATAATAATGTAAGAGGCATATACAATTCTATTTAGGCACACACATGCTTAACAATTAATTTAATGAAACAAAAAAATCCACACAAAAAAATATAAGGGAACTCCATCAATTCAATTGCAAAACTACAAATAATTAGGATAAGAGTGAAATTGACGATGTTAAATTGCAAGACTACATATGCAGCATTTATTCAGTCAATTAATTCACCAATTTGAAACCAAAAATTCAAGAAAGGAGTCTCACTGAGTATAGTAGAACAATATGGAAACTCCGTCGACAACAATGGTGACAGCAAGCAGGGCCACAAATACAAAAAATGCAACAACCCGAAAAACCAGCAGCCAAACAGGGTGAATTGTCCTAAGACATGGCCTCCAAGCCTCATCCTCATATAAAGTCCCCCTCTTTCCATTTTGAGCTTCTCCTCCCTCTGTACCATCCGTTCTAAAACCTTCATATTTCCACATCAAAAAGGAAGCCACCGCCATGGAAGAAAGAACCCATACAGCACACAACAAGAATCTCCAGTTGAGCCAGTAAGAAGGATCCATAGTATTAGAAACCATGGCAGGCTTCCAAGAATGTCTCGATGTTCCTGTTGAAAAATGCATATAAAATTATTTCTCCAGTCCTTAATCCCGCTGCAGTTTTGGCACCAAAACCTCCTTCAGTTAATCACACTCTCAAAAAAACCATCCAGATGAAAGTAATGGAAAGAAGAACAATAAGAAAAAAAAAACATGGAATGAATATCAGAACAAAGAATCGAAAGGAACCTCAAAAACTAAAAGAAAAATCGCGTTGAAAGAATAAAAAATGCGATTTTGATCATGATGGCGAGTAGAAGGCAGCATTGGATGATAGGAAAATCGCGAAAGGGAAAGAAAGATTTGCTGAACCAAAATCAAACAGGTCAAAAAAGCTAAAAACAAAGCGCAAAATGAAGGAAGGAATGAGAACTGCAAAAGCACAAACAAAAGTAAAAAACTCAGAACTGAGAAGAGGAATGCGAGAGAAGAGTCCTTCACCTCCTGGGAAGTTGCTTAATGGAGGGAATTAAGCGGTGGAGTGTAAGAAGATGCTTGACCTGCCAAAGCTTTCAGGAGAAGAAATCTGTCGCAAGCACAACAATTCATGCAAACATGTAGATTGAAGTAAAGCATACACACTCCATTTTTAAGATATATTAGTGGATTACCTTACAGCAAAGAGAAGGACATTGGTATGTGATACTCACGCAATAAAAGAAGTGCAGGATCTCGGCATGGTAGAGAGACAGAGAGAGAGAGAGGGAGGGAAGAGGAGAGAGAGAAGGGGGTAAAATGGAGAATGAAATGAGATGCCTTGCTTCGCTTTTCTCTCTCTCTCTACCGCCCACTTTTATCGGCGCTTTGTCTCCCCCAAGTTTTCCGTTGCTCGGCGTTGGATTCCTCCCTCATATGTCGGTTTTGAATGAAGGAAAATGGAGGAGAATCGAAGGCATGGGAGTGCATGTAAATTAATTCAGTTGGGAACTGCTTTTAATCTCGCCATCATTAAATTCATATTTTGAGACTAAAAAAAGAGAGTATTTACATATAATATTATATATTTACGTTTCTAACATCTAAAATCTCATATTTACATATACATTTTTTCATTATTTCATATTCACTTTTTACTGTTATGTTCACTGAAAAAATTAAAGTGAACTAAAATTGTATAAGCTAAGATAAAATTTGTTTTCTATTATTCAGAAATATTTTTTCAGAAAAGCAGATTTTTAAAAAATTTAATTGAAACTGTTATTAGGAAAATAATATTTATCCTCCCAAAAAAAAAAAAAAAGGTTTTTCCAAAACAGCAGAATTACGCAATAAAATGCAATGACAAAATTCAATAAATCATTTCGAAAAAAATTAAGTGGGATAATTTTGTTTGATTATGAATATGTTTTATGTTTTATAAATTTGTAAGGAATTTTTTTTTTTTCAGAATGTATGAATACAAATTTGTGTTTGATAGGATTATGTTTTATTGCAATAATCTCTATATAAATTCAATCAAGTTCGGTCGAAACAATTTATTTCAGATATTTTGATGAACGTCAATTAATATAAATTTATTAAATTTATTTATTTATTTATTTAAATTTTTTAATGAACCTACAAAATAAAATACAGAAATTATATAAAGTCAAAATGGGGCTCAAACAGGGCTGTGAACTTAGCTCGAATTATTATAATATTAAATACATATACGTTGCATCATCTTAACGCATGTAATGAAATCTACGTTCACGGTCATAAAAACCTTTATTAAGAAATTTTCTTATAATATTTTTCTTATAAAATAAATTAATTTAAAACACATCAAAATTTGATGTTACTTGAGCCAGCAAATTATGCATTAAGAGTTAATATATAATATAAATCATTTTCTCAACAAAAAAGCATGTAATTAAATGTAATTAAACCGATTCAAACCAAAAAAAAAATGCTTTAAACCAATTCAAATCAAAACGTACATCATTTTTCACCTTAAATTTGACAAAAAAACCCAAACTATATTCCATTTTCAAATTGACCCATTCCACTTAGTTTCACTTTTAAATTTAGTTTACATTCAAATTATAATAAGATAAAAATCAATTTGAATTGTCACTGTCTTATTTTTAATGTGATATTCAAGATTTGAGTGTTATGTATGTAAATATGAAATGTTTGGGCGTAGATACGTAAACATGTAAGAATTTTGGGTATAAATGTAAATATCCCAAATAAAAAAATTAAAAATAAAAAAATCAAACCTAAACCCCATTCTAAAATTACTAGAAAAATTAAATTATTGCAATTTCGTCAATTTTGATTTCATTTCGCTTCAATCATTGCATCAAAATTAAAAACTCAACCTTTGACCGGTGTTTGACTCGCTTTGTCATTAAAATAACTCAAAATTGTTTAATGGGCTTCACATTTAGTGATGGAGTCATTTTGGGGAAAAAATTTTTTCATATGGAGTTCGGACTCCAATAAAATATTATGTGTATCTAATTGGGTCAACTTAAAAAATGACGAAAAGACTCTTATTATGGTGTTATTGCAAAACAACTTTAATAACACCGTAATAACACCGCAATGTCACCGGTACCGCAGTTTTGCTTCAATAATTTGAATAATACCACAATAACACTGCAATAACAACGATGATTAACGCCAATAACATCGCCCGAAGGACCACTTAAGTAACATCACAGTAACACCTCGACAACACCAACAAAAACAACTTCAATAAAACCACAATAACATCGCAATAACACACGTGAACAATGCCAATAACACCGCCCGGAGGATCACACCAGTAACACACAAATAACACTGCGATATTATTGGGGTGTTCGTAGCGTTTTTTCGTTATTTCTTAGGTAGGTCCAGTCAGATACGCTTGACAAGATTTTATTAAAATCCGAACGCAGAACTACATATGAACTATGCATGGAAACTTTTTTTCCTTTTCGGGAGAACCCAATGGTAATCTGGATGAAGGGAAATCAATATAAATGGGGGGCTAATTATTGGTTTTGGATTGAGATTATTGAATTATTTAGTTGTTGAGAGAAGGATAGGAACGAAAGGGAGTTCAAGATTCGGCTTTGAAGATGCGTCCATCAGAGAGATTTCGCCAAGCCATTGTTCGATGGGTCCGATGTCTCTTTATTTTCCGAGTTCTTTATATGAAAACTATTATTTTTTAACGCAAGTTATCAAACATGTTACTATATTTTTTTAAAGGCTCAATTACAAACATACCCACGTGATTCTTATTTGTTTGCATATAAAATAGTTTTATAATCTTTTATATTACATAATAAGGTCACCATTTTAAGAAATGATAGATATGTAAATACGTGGGAATTAAATGGTATGTATGAAAGCCTCTATTTTAGATTAGATGATTGAATAATATGGTTTTCATAAAACTATTTTATTTGTTTTATTCAAAAGAATTTGAATTAAAATCTAAAGCAATAATAGAATTGAACCGGCACAATTTTTTGATGAAAATTTTGTGTTTTCCTCAAAATTTTGTAACAGATCTTCAAAATGTCGTTATATGTTGCAGTTGTATTATAGATATAACGTTAGCAAGCAGAAGTTGCCGACGACGACTGATGAAAGGTGTTCAACAGTGGTTGGTGGCTATGGATGCTCGAGTCTTCTATACGACATTGCAGATTATCGTTGTTTTTTGGGATACATTATTAGTAAGCAGGGGCTGTCGAAGGCATCGAGCAATGTTGACGTGGAGCCCAATAGAGAAAAAAAAAATTATCGTAACTGCTCTCGCCTACTTTTCCCCGTCTCCCTCTCTAGCGAAATAGCAACTCCCGTCTCCGTCTCTTGTGTGTGAAACAGAAAGCTCCCCATCTCTCGTCTCTCTCTCTCGTGAAACATAAAAGCCTTTCGTTCCTTCTCTTCGCGAAACAACCTATGCCTCTTTCAGTTCGCGGTTCGTCTCCTCCAGTTCGCGGAAACATGAAGGAGTTTTTTTCTTGCGTTGAAGACAGGAAAAAGGATTCTTGCTTGCAGGAAAAGGAGTTCTTTCTTGCCTTGAAGGCAGGAAGGAGTTCTTGCTTGAAGTGAAGACAGGAAGAAGGAATTGTTGCTTGCGGTATTTCCTTTCTTTGAATTTGGTTTTTGTTGTGGTTCTTGGATATAAAGACAGAGAAAGTAAGAAATTTCTTTCTTGTAATTGTCGAAGAGATCCACTGGTGTAAATTCCTCAATTAATAAAATCATCTGCAACTCCGTGGATATAGGCAATTTCCTGAACCACGTAAATCTGTGTGTTCTTTTGGTGTGAAGCTTTTCTCGTTCTATTTTTCACTTTGTCGTCGATCGTTTTAAATTTCATATATACCACAACAACTGGTATCAGAGCCAATGACTGCAGATGAAGTGAAAGTTTCAGGGATTAAGAAGTTCGATGACACAGATTTTTGTTTTTGGAGGATGCAGATAGAGAACTACCTCTATGGGAAAAAACTCAATCTTCTATTATTGGGAAAAAGACCTGAAAGAATGGATGAAGCTGAATGAAATTTGTTGGATCGACAGATTCTGGGGGTTATTCGATTGACCCTATCGAGGTCCGTTGCACATAACGTCGTCAAGGAGAGGAAGACTGCATATCTTATGACGGCCCTATCAGGTATATATGAAAAGCAATCGACGAATAACCATGTTTTTTGATGAAGAAGTTATTCAATTTGAAGATGGAGAAATGTACGTCTGTTGTACAACATATGAATGATTTTAATACTATCACAAATCAATAATCTTATGTGGAAATTGAATTTGATGATGAGATACTTGCACTGATCTTGTTGGTTTCATTGTCAAATAGCTGAGAAGTTATGAGGATGGTTGTCAATAATTTTGCAGGTAAATCAAAACTGAAATTTGAAGATATTAGTGATTTGATTTTGGCTGAGGAGGTGTGCAGAAAGATTCTGACAAGATTTCTGGTTCGAGTTCAACATTAAATGTTGATTCCAGAGGGAGATCACATGACAAGAACTCAAACAGAGGAAGATCAAAATCAAAGAACAGAAGCAGAAGCAAGTCAAGGCCTGATAAACAAGTAACTTGCTGGAATTGTGGCAAAACTTGCCACATAAGGAGAAACTGTAGGAATCCTAAGAAGAAGGAGAATAATAGTGTAAATGTGGTAACTGAAGAATCACATGATGCACTACTGCTGACAGTTCATAGTCTTGTTGATGACTAGATATTGGATTCAAGAGTTTCTTTCCATACAACTTTCCATCGGGAATTGATGTGGAATCATGTTGCAAGTGACTTTGGGAAAGTATATATGACAGATGGAGAAGCTCTGAACTTGGTAGGAATGTGAGATATTGACATTGCATTTTCAAATAAGAACAAGTGAACTCTGCAAAAGGTCAGACACATTCCTGAGCTGAAGAAGAACCTCATTTCTGTTAGGCAGCTTGATGAGTGTGGACATTCAGTAGTGTTCTCAGATAGCACCTAGAAGATTACAAATGGAGCACTGGTACTGGCTCGAGATAAGAAAACATGTACGTTGTATATGACTACTGGTTTAATTAACAGTATTGATACTACTATTACAGAGAGCACAACAAAGTTGTGACATTGCAGACTTGGCTACATGAGTCAGAGATGTATGAAAGAACTTCAGTCCAGAGGTAACCTACCATAACTGAAGTTAGTTGATCTTGACATCTGTGAGAGCTACATTATGGGGAAGCAGAGGAAGGTTAGTTTCTTAAAATGTGGCAGGACGCCAAAGGCAGAAAAGCTGGATCTTGTACACATAGATGTGTGGGGACCTTCTCCAGTGGCATCTCTTGGAGGCTCGTTACTACGTCACATTCATTGATGATCATAACATAAATGTATGTGCTTATTTCTTGAAGTATAAATCTAATGTATTTAGTGTGTTCAAGATTTGGAAGGTTATGGTTGAGACAGACATGCTTAAAGCTGAAATGTCTGAGGTCTGATAATGGTGGTGAGTACATTGATGGTGGGTTTAAGGAGTACTGTGCAACTCAGGGAATCAGAATGGAGAAGACCATTCTAGGAACACCATGCAAAATGGTGTTTCAAAACGCATGAACAAGACGATTAATGAGCGGGCTAGAAGCATGAGATTGCAAGTCGGACTACCACATACTTTCTAGGCAGAAGTGGTCAGTACTGTAGTTTATTTGATCAATAGGGGGTCATCTGCTCCATTAAACTGTGAATTACCTGAAGAAGCCTGTAGTAGGAAAGAGGTAAAATTTTCTCACCTTAAGTATTTTGATTGTCTTTCGTATATTCTCATTAATCCTGAAGCTCAAAGTAAACTTGAGGCTAAGTCAAAGAAGTGTTACTTCATTGGCTATGGAGACGAGTCATTTGGATATCGTTTTTGGGATGATCAGGGTTGGGGGATCATAAGGAGCAGGAACGTGATTTTCAATGAGAATGTTATGTAAAAGGACAAGTCCAGTATAGTTTATGAAACAACACTGAAAGAATCCCGAGTTGGTAAAGTTTGATGATTTACCAGAGGTCACAGTGCAGAACAGTGATGTGTTCCACAGTCAGTTTCAGAGCAGTCTACCCCTACAGTTGCAGTTCGCAGTTCAGAAAGGGCTAGACGTTCTCCACAGCGTTATTCTCCAACTTTAAACTACCTTCTGCTGATATATGGTGGAGAACCTCAGAGTTATGAAGAAACCTTGTAAGATGAAAATTTGAGCAAGGTGGAGCTAGCCATGAAGGAGGAGATGAATTCTCTGCTAGAAAATCAGACTTAGGAGTTGGCAGAACTTCCATCTGGGAAGAAGACATTACACAACAAGTGGATGTACCGGGTGAAGACTGAGCAAGATGGTAGTAAGAGGTACAATGCTAGACTTGTTGTAAAGGGTTTTCAGCAAAAGCAAGGTATTGATTATTTCAAGATTTTCTCTTTTGTGGTGAAGCTTACAACCATCAGAATGGTACTGTCTATGATGGCTACTGAAGATCTCTTACTTGAGCAGTTAGATGTGAAGACAGTCTTTTTTTGATGGGGATCTTGAAATAGACATCTACATGCACCAACCTGAAGGTTTCGTGGTACAGGGAAAGGAAGAGTCAATTTACAGATTGAAGAAGAGCTTGTATGGCCTGAAGCAAACTCCTAGATAGTGGTACAAGAAATTTGATAATTTCATGCACAGTGCAGGGTACAGTAGATGTCAGGCAGATCACTATTGCTATGTCAGGTATTTTGAGAATTTCTATATCATCATACTATTGTATGTGGATGATATGCTTATTGAAGGTGCTAGTATTGAGGAGATCAATAATTTGAAGGAGCAGAAGTCAAAGCACTTTGCAATGAAAGATTTGGGAGCGACAAAATAAATCCTTAATATAGGAATTTTCAGAGATAGAGTCAGAGGCATGTTGAGCCTCTCTCAGGCTGAGTATGTGAAAAAGGTACTTAGCAGGTTCAACATGGATAAGGCCAAATCAGTTGGCACACCCTTAGGAAGTCACTTCAGACTCAGCAAGAATCAGTCACCCAATTCAAAGGAGGAACAAGATCACATGAGTATGGTTCCTTATACATCAGCTATTGATTCACTTATATATGTTATGGTTTGCGCCATACCTGATATTGCCCATGTAGTGGGAGTTGTTAGCAGATACTTGATTAATCATGGAAAAGAACATTGGGAAACAGTGAAGTGGATCTTGAGGTACCTAAGAGACTCTGCAGAAACTTGCTTGTGTTTCTCAGGAAAGAGTTCAGAGATACGGGGCTATGTTGATGCTATCTAGCTGGAGACATTGATACTAGAAGAAGTACTATAGGCTATATTTATACTATTGGTTGCACTGTAGTATCATGGGGCTCTAATCTGTAGAAGACAGTTTTGTTATCTACTACAGAAGCTGAGTACATGGCAGTCAGAGGCTGCAAATGAGATGATATGGTTACATGGCTTCTTCAAAGAATTAGGCAAGAAGGATCAGAAGGGCATACTCTACAGTGATAGTTAGAGTGTCATATTCCTTGTCAGGAATCCAACATTTCAATCTGAGACTAAGCACATTGAGATCAGGTATCACTTCATTCGGTCATTGTTAAATTAGGGACAGTTGTTGCTTGAGAAAATTTGTGGAAGCCAGAACCCAACTGATATGTTGACAAATGGTGTTACTCTGGAGAAACTGAAGTTGTGCGCAGCTTCAGTTGTTCTTCTAGGTTGAAGACAAGGGTCTTGAGTTGCAGAGATGGAGGATTCGTGTTTGAAGAAAAGGTGACGCAGCCAATAGAGGAGATCAGTTTGAGGAAGAAGACGTTGTATTCTGTGTATCGGTCTCCAAGTGCGAGATTTGTTGACGTGGAGCCCAGTAGAGAAAAAAAACTTACCGTAACTTCTCTCGCCTGCTTTTCCTCGTCTCCCTCTCTCGCGAAATAGCAACTCCTGTCTTCGTCTCTTGTGTGCGAAACAGGAAGCTACCCATCTCCCGTCTCTCTCTCGCGAAACAAAAAAGCCTTCTGTTCCTTCTCTTCGCGAAATAGCCTACGCCTCCTTCAGTTCGCGAAAACAGAAAGGAGTTTTTGCTTGCGTTGAAGACAAAAAGAATGATTTCTTGCTTGCAGGAAGAAGGATTTCTTTCTTGCGGTGAAGGAAGGAAGGAGTCCTCGCTTGAGGTGAAGGCAGGAAGAAGAAATTGTTGCTTGTGGTGTTTCCTTTCTTTGAATTTGTCTTCTGTTGTGGCTCTCGGATATATAGAGAGAGAGAGAAAGCAAGAAATTTCTTTCTTGTAATTGTCGAAGAGATCCACTGGTGTAAATTCCTCAATTAATTAAATCATCTGCAACTACGTGGATGTAGCCAATTTGCCAAACCACGTAAATCTTTGTGTTCTTTTGGTGTGAAGCTTTTCTAGTTCTATTTTTCACTTCGTCGTCGATCGTTTTAAATTTCATATATACCACAACAAGCAGGAGCGGTCTGTGATGATTGACTGCGTCCGACAGCGGTAGTCGATGATAGCCAGCATCTACGAAGACTGAAAGTTATCATCAGGTATTTCGTCCAGAACATTATTATAATTCAACTCTTACTCCCTTCCCCTCTACTGAAGATGACGAGTCTATTTATAGTTTTTAAGCGAGTGACATTTTGATTTTTTTGGCGAATAACTTCTCAAATCACCTAATTGGACAACCCGTATTGATTCCTCTTGATCATATGAGATTTTTTTGATGATTTTTGGGGATTAATGACCTTGAAAGCAAGTAACTTTTGGCTCGCTGGATTCCTAAACGCTCGATTTGAATATATATATGTCAAAGTTAGAATTCATTTGATCATACAATTGAAAATCCAAAACCTTTAAAAGTGCTTTAATGTCTTGATTGGATACAAATCAAACTAATTTTGGTATCATCAAGTTCTTCTTGACTATAACCTTACTGAAATCAAGGCTCAGAGATCTTGAATTTAAACTTAGAAGACTCACATCAGACGGTAAAAATTTATTGATGATACATCAAGTACATACATACCCCCATAATATATATTGATATATTTGTGAATACAGCAGAGCAGAGGTTATTTTTTTATTTTCCGGCGCCAGAAGCTGCTTAGCTGCATGTGTTGCTGTCCTCCAAATAAATAAAAGGCAATAATTCCGCATCACTATTATTCGATTTGGCTTTATTTTATTTCTGCTTCTTTATTTATTTGAATTTGACAATGCGAAGACATATTTTAATACATTGCACTCAATCCTTATTTATTTACATAACCAACATCTAAATTTCAATTTTTATATATATACCACTCTTCCTACGCAGAAAAAAATATATTTTACTTCTTCAAATTTAGAAAAATACAAAAGAAATTTCATAAAAGTTCAAAAAAAATTGAAATATATATANGCAAGGCTATAAAAATTTATAATCAATTAAAATAGTTAATTGAGAAAATAGAATGAAAATTATTAAATTAGATTCAAATGATGTTTTAATATAAACATTAATTTTTAAATCTTGCTCCAACCCTTGACATCTTATGACTACGTGATTAGGATTGCCAAAATGACTCTTTGTTCATGAACAGCTCGTGTTCGGTTCGTTAAGCAAACGAGCCGAACATGAACACACTTTCTGAGCTCGAAAAATAAACGAGCCGAACACGAGCTTACGTTTAAACCCCTAGTTCAACGCAACATAATGGCAAAAATTATAATTTTGTTTAAAATAAAGTTTCAAAATAATGGCAAAAAAACAATCATGATCAAATCAGTAAATAAAATTAAAAGAGGGTGCTTTCTGCATACCTGTCATGGAGATAAATGCTAATTTGATTCAGAACACAAGGCAGAAAAACCGATGGAAATGACGAAGAGAAGGCAGTCCTTAACTTTTAAACCATGAATTAAATTAAAACTGCAATAAAACAAAAAATAAATAAATAAAAAGAGGGAGTACGTTATGCATGAATTAATGCATGCAGCTTGGCGTGAGAATCTCGTGACATTTGTTTCCAGCATGACGCGACTCATCGGTCCCCTTGGATGGAAATGAAATATTAAATTAAATTAAATTAGTAAATTATATATTATCATTAATTATAACTTATGATATTTAAGTGTATCATTTCTATTAGACCTAAAGGGCCGTGCTAGGTCTGGTTTAGGTTAGACCTAGTGTTTTGGGTTAGGTCTAGTATAACTTTGACCTGAAGGGTGGATTAGGTCAAATTTAGACTAGATCTAGGGTTTAGGTTAGGTCTACGATGTGTTAGACCCAGAAGTTGGGCTAGGTCTAATTTAGGTTAGGTTTAATGCAGGTTAGACCCAAAAGGATGGACTAGGTCTAGGGATGAGTTAGGTCTAATGTGAGTTAGACCCAAAGTTGTGCTAGGTCTAGTTTAGGTTAGACCCTATGGTACAAGTTAGGTCTAATGTAAGTTAGACCCGAAAGGTTGGACTAGGTCTAGTTTAGGTTAGACCTATGGTTTAAGTTAGGTCTAATGTACGAGACCCAAAAAGTTCGACTCGGTCTAATTTAGGTTAGGCCTAATGTAAGTTCAACCCAAAAAGCTGGCTAAGTCTAAGTTAGATTAGACTTGGGTTTTGGGTTTAGGTCTAATGTAAGTTAGACCCAAAAAGTTGGCTGTCTTAAGTTAGGTTCACTTTTAATTTATTTTTACACTTTAATATCACGAATATTCCAACATGAGCAATAATATTAATATTATTATATAATAAATATTCGCCATTCATGATAAAAATTATATATTTTAACTACCCAATTTAATTCGAATAAGAATTTAAGTTTTCAATTATTAATCAAATACGGATGCAGATAAAACAAATGGGCGCAGATGCTCGTCGACAAACTCTACCTAGTAATTCCAATTTTTTTTTAAAGATTCACATAAAGGCCATTCAATTACTGCATATTTACATATCTGACACCTATATTTTAATTTTTATGTACATTATGCATACCACCTTATACATGCATGACGCCAGGACATGAAAATATATATTTCAAAATTTTAAAATTTGAAATTTGAAATATTTGAAGGCTATAAATATAAATGACAGTTTAGTTGTTAGACATAAATGCATGACAATTGGGCGGTATGTAGGGCTGTAATCGAGAAAAGCCGAGCGGAATATATCATTGTTCGGACTTGGCTTGATATAATTATAAGTTGTTCATATTCGGCTTGAGCTTGTATCGAGCTTTCTTACATTGTTCAAGCTTGATTTGTTTTGATTTGATTATGACAAATAAATGAGTATTCAAACAAGCTAATAAATGAGCTAAATATTCAAACAAGAATATAGATTTTCATATACAACAATTAAAAAATAATTTTACAATTCTAATCGTAGGTACTAATTTGTCGATTATGAACTCTAAAATATTTGAACTTTACTAATTAGTTGCATAATTCTCATCGATAAGACTATAACAGTTCTAATTTTGTAAGTGAAATAACTAAATTGATCATAAAAGATGTAGGAATGATCATTTACTCAAATCATATTAATAAGAAAATAATAGCAATAATGTTATTGTTAATTGCAGTAAGAGGGTCATAAGAAAATGGTTCTGATAACTCCACAAGAAAAATCTTTTATGACACACTTCAAGTGTAAATATCTCATTATAAACTACCATTTACTTATTAATAAAATAAATATATAATTAATAATTAAATTAAAGATATTATTAATATAATAATACATTATTATCAAATCTATAATTAAATAAATATTACATAAATATATAATATATAATACGAGTTATTAACAAGCTTAATATCGAGTATGTAACAAGTTGTTCAACTACAAACAAATTTATTCATGAACTTAAATGAACAAGTTCGATAACATTTATGTTTTGTTCGTTTTAGCTTCAAGTTCTTTAAAAATTATTCAAACTTATTTATTTACTAATTTGATCGAACGTGATCGGGCCTTAGTCGAGTCAACTTCAAGTTATGACCCCATACAAATATTTGGGCCTGAAATTAGATTAATATATGAATCCTCCACGCATACAACCAAAAAAAAATCAATTTTTTTTGGTGCGGACGTCTGGCACAAGTAAAGCATAAAGATTTACGATTTAAATGCTAATATTAAAAGTCAAAATAATTATTATTTGTATAAATAGAAAGTTAGCTAAATATAAGAAACATAAAGATAATTCTTTCACCATGTTACCATTTAAAGCCGTTTTTAGGACAAAAAAGAAGGGTTCATTAAAATCAACAAAATTCTGAGGGTCAGTTTGGGGCGGTGGTGCAACACTGCAACGAAGAAGTTTTATTCATTAAGATAAACTACATTTGGAAAGTCTTTTTAAAATGCTGCTGCTGAAACTTGCATTTTCACACTACTCCCGGGTAGGTGCGATGAAATTTTTCTAGCTACATTCTGACTTCAAAAAAAGAAAACATGTACCTGTCATACAACTTTTGAGCAATTTTTTGAACATCAGATTATTATTTAACATCCCTTTCAAAGAGACCGGAATAATTTTAAAATCAATTTTATAACAAAAAATAAAATAATGAATTAGAACTAAACATCGAGATTCATTTGGAACAGCTATATATATATATATTTTTTTTTGTAAAAATTATTGTAAATCTATTTAAGAGAGAAATTACAAAAATTTATTTTTTAGAAAATCAGACAAATAAACGCAATGCACATAGAAAGATATTATTACAAACATACCCTAAAACTTAAAAAAAAATAAATAAAAATAAAAAAAAATAAAAAATACTCATCATTTTGCACCCCTAAATCTAAAAATATCTTATATATTGACTACATCATGCACATATACAAGTAAACATGATTTGTACGAGAGCCTTTTCGTCCACATTGGGGTTGAATTGAAAAACATAAAAATATATAAACATTAGGACATAAAGGCTAAAAATCCGCTCCCAGTGTAGGTTAAAACAGGTAGAAAAGATGTGTGCAGACCCTAAAGGAGCCCACCATCTTCATCTCCCATGCAGGACAGAGAGAAGGGGGCAATCGCTACATTGAAAGTTGATGATCCAACCATATCAATATGCTTCATCTCAAAATCACCTTCCTATATTTATTTTCAGGAAAAAAAACAAATCAGTAAATTGTTTTGTTATCAAAAGAAGAAAAAAAAAGAAAGGAAGATTTACGCACATATCGCTCAATTCTTATATATTTACATATCTAACATCTAAACTTGATTTTTTACATACTATGTTAAGACATAAAGTCTCGAATTGTTCGTGAGTGCATACAATCCAGTAAATACCTTGTATCACAGAGAGAATATTAAAGAGAGAGAGGGATGAATGCGAGTCCTGAGAGAAAACCTTAGAGAATGTATTGAGTTTTCCGGAAAAGCCTAAACCCTCGTAGGTTCCTTAAATTACAACATTTTAGAGAGAGAAAGAAATCGAGATTCCCTGAAAAAGAACCTCCTTCTTTACACCTTTTGACTTCCCTTTTAAACACAAGAGTGAAAAACAATAAAATCACAAATAGACGCATTTTGTATTGCACAGTGCCCTTCCCCGGGGTCTTTAATGATAAGATAGTGATGTGAGTGTCAGGCGGTGTTGGTATGATGTCCATCTCTGGTGTCTGCTTGAAAAGACTAAGTTGTAAATGTCGAGTGAAGCTTTCAATGATTGATTGACAGATGTTCTTAATAATCATGATGACTTTCTCCGATAGCTACCCTCACACAAGGGGGCTAGACCTTATTTTCGAGAGGAATGAATACAACAATTTTGCTAGATGGGCTTAATTCAATCGCTTCAAAAGGTGGACTTGATTCAACCAATTCAGTGGATGGGCTCGATTTAGCCATTTCAGTGGATGGGCTCAATTCAGCCATTTCAGCAAGAAGGCTCATATGAGCCACATCGACAGGTGGGCTCGATTTTACAACGTCGGCATGGGGCCTTAGTTCAGCAAAATAAGTAAAAAAAAATTATATAACCGTATTTGTGTATAAATTTAGTTCATCAATTATCTCGACTCTTCGACAGGACATCTACAAGAAGAACGGGAGAATGAATCTTGTTTCTTGTCTAACATTTTCCTTCAGAGATCTTTGAGGAGAGAATGCAACATGTCTTGGGAATCGAGCCAGTCTAACCTAAAATTCTTATCAGTAGTCCTAAGTTGTTTTATCAAAAATGATTTCAGATCTGGGGTGAAAGCTGACCAAGTGAACGATATCTAATTGACTCGAACTGATAAAAATATTTGTATCCTAAACGATGAATCAATGTAAGAAGCTCAAATCCATGTCATAGAGGAACATTGGACAAAAAATCATTATCTTAAAAAGTAGCATCATCACATTTATATTAATCTGCTACGTCATCAACAAATTTCCAACATCCAATGTGAATCTCGATGCATGACATGGATCTCGATGCACTTTTTTTAGCAAGAATCATTCAAATTTTAATAAAAAATCATCCAGAAAGCATATTTCAACAAACTTACAGTTAAATTGACTGGCTCTACGAGACATACATAATGACACCAAAATCGATCCAATACGAGTCAAATCAAGCACATATGAAAACATTAAATCACTTTTGGAAGCTTTCAAGACATTTTTTTAAGTTCAAACTGATGTTGAATCTGACGAGCTTATGTTCGAATCGAGCGTCTTGACAAGACGAATCCAACAAACACTAGATCGCTCAATTCAGACATCATTAAAGCACTCAAATGTCCATAAAACATTGTCTGATCAAAAGAAGCTTTCTGGATCGTCCGATTAAAGTAATTCATATTATTGCTATAGTTGCAGTCGAGAAACTATAAATAGAGTTTCATCTCTCTCATGAAAAAAGAAAAGATAGCTTGAGTTTTGAGAAAGAGCTGAAGTCCAGCAACACTCCTGCCATTATCGACCACCGCCGACCGCCGTCATCCACCTCCGACTGTGGTCGATTGCAGTCGATCACCGTAGAACACCACCTGACGACTGTCGCAATCGCTATTGGTAGTCGCTAGTTCTTTGCAACAAGTTCATCCACACGCCGACGTTGTGACTTGGGAGACCAAGTAACCATTTTTTCCGTCTGTGAGATAAGTGATTGCAACTATAATCATCATATTATAGTAGCAATTTTCAACTGGATCAGGCCTCATAATTTTTCCATTTACGAGTTTTCCACGTTAAAATTTTTGGTGTTAGTAATTGTTGTTTTCTCTCTTCTGAGTGTGTACTGAATTTGCGTACCACACTAAGACTAATATATTACTTTACTGGCACAAATTTTCTAGCACACCAGTTTAGCACCAATGTGGGAATAAAACATTCTTATCACTGAAGTACTTGCAAGACTTGCTGCATGACCACCAGGAGAAATCTCGCAACAACGGAGAATCTCGTTCCAACACCCATCATTTAAGAAGGAAGTCGCGAAGCTAAGGGTGCCAAGCCTCTACATCCTCCCACTCTGAAAGATGTCATCCCAGTAACAAAGGTGGCTCAAGTCCTTCTATGGAAAACCGAGTACGCAAGAAGAAGGCATCTCAACTGGGGATTCTACAACTCCTACGTGGGGAGCGACAATTGCAACACAATGGAACTTACTACCAGTTCAACATTCAACAGGAACTACCTGTCACCGGGTGCTCTCCCCGTGATGAAACCATTCCCCTGTCGAGACGGTACGCTGATCTCCTTGACATTACAAGTTTCACTCATATGTCTCATGTGACTCACCTATCACCGCCCAGCCTTACTATCGCTTCTGCTAATATCATCCGTGATGAGCTAGAATGCCTGGTTCGGGAAGAGTTCCCTCTGGATAAAAGGGATCACTTCCCCGCTCGCCATAACTTCCAAGAATCCTCTCCTTTGGCTGATGCAGTTCTCCGCCACCCTATTCCAACGGGCTTCAAACTCCCGAATATCGATGCCTACGAAGGGGTAACTGACCCATACGAGCACGTCGACCATTATCGAACCATCATGCATATTCATTGTGTCTCTAATGCACTTCTCTATCAAGTGTTCTTTGTGACTCTCAAGGTTTAAGCTTGCACATGGTTTTACTCCCTACATGGAGACACCATCAACACATTCAATGTGCTTGTCAGACTATTTGTAGATAATTCATAGCAAATAGAAGGATCATCAAAGATTTATCCCACTTATCGGGTTGTTGCTAGAATGAGGGGGAATCTCTCAAGAAATACTTTCGCAGGTTCTTCATTGAAGCCTGCTAGATTCCATGAGTGGATCCAGAGTTACTGAGATGAGTATTTCTTTGAGGGCTCTGCCCAGTACTTGTCTACTCATCACTAATATGGGAGACAGTTCGTTCTTACCTCGATCTTGTCCATCATGTTGAAGCTCAAATCACGGTAGATGCTATCAGTGCACATAAGGTACAATTCAAGCGATTAGGGGACAAGCGCAAGAATAACACCAGGCATATCGATTAAATTTCACAAAGAAAAAAGTTTGAACCACAGGTGAATCATGAGCCTTGATCAGAAAAAAAATACATGTCACTCAACACATTACGTATCAACATCTTAATGACCATCAAGGATGAAGAGGTGTCAAGTGGCCAAGTCCGTTTAAAAATCTAAATGAATAGAGACCAGTCTCAATATTGTAATTTCCACCAAGCGAAAGAACAACTAACAAAAAGATGTTTTCAACTAAATAAAGAAATTGAACGTCTGATACGCCAATGCCACTTAGGTCACTACTTACAAGAACGAGGTGAGGGGAACTAGAAGAAGATCATCGAGGTTATCGATGAGAAGTACAACTCCAAATTATCTTACTTGAGTAAATGACTGACCTATAAAATTTTATTTTTATTCTAGCAAAATTTTCATGTTGTTTTCAAAAGACCATAAAGACCAACAAGAACTGACGCAAACGTTACAAAAGATATCGCTGCCACATAAGCATAAAAATATTCCCCTCAAAGCATGGCGGGAAAACTCTAGCATTTTTTTCATCTTCACTGGAATGGGAAATAGCAACAACAAGATCTCAAGTCACCTGTTGGGCATGGACGGAATTAACTTTCTTCATCTCACTAATGTGAAAGAAGATCCTGTTGATTGTCTGTTATGCAAGACGAAGATGACTCTCTCCTACATTACAACACAAGAAGATCTCGTTACTCGTCTGCTACGCCAGACGGGGACTTTTTTCTGCACTGTAATGTAAAAGATCGTGTTGCTTGTCTGTTACGCAAGAAGAGAACACTTTCTTCTTTTGGGACGCTGATTAGCCGCATATGAATCAAGNGGTTATTATAAGAGTCTCAATCATCCCTAACGCGCCTAACAATTCGAGTAACTCATCCTACACTAGCGGGGATTCAAACCCTTACATATAATAATTTACACATCATCAATAAGGAGCATTAAGTAGGCTTCATTTGTCTATGGATTATTTTCTGATATATCCAATAAATAATAGGGTGATAGACACATTTGATGTCCCGATCAAGTGACTAACTCAAATAAGTAAACTTAATTTCATTAAGTATGATTGACTCAAATTTGTAAGCCTAAGAGTTACTTAAATAGCATTTCATATTTGATATAACTGACAATAGAAAATGAAACCCTTGAGTTTAATAAAAGTATATTCTGCCTTGAAAGCAACCAAAATGGGGCCTAAAGGGAAATAAGGAATATATACTTATAATAGCTACAATGAACCACTTAATGCTCTCAATTGGACCTTATTTAGAAGATAGCAAATGCCCTAATATTCAAAAAGAGGGATATTATAGAGCAAACTTACCATTCTTCCATTAGGAGTACTCAAGGGACAGGCAGAAGAGTACTCAAATCCAGTATTTGGAAGTATCACAGGTTGTTCTCCTATAACGCCAACTCCCCTGCCAAAGAAATAGGAAGCTCCAGTTCAATTAGTTATAACACAAGCCATGAGCAGAGGAGACAAGAAAGGCTTCAGCAAATAGCTATTAAAAATCTGAAATTCAGTCTAAGAAGCACGAAGTGAAAATGGAATATAGACCAGATGTTCTCGGTTCTCTCGTTGCCGTCAGTTATGATCCAGTGCCGTCTAAGGATTTGTACAGGATGCTCGGAATTATTAGTGATTCGAATTCTATAAGCAAAGAAGTACTGCCCTTTTGATGGTTGGCTTCTGCTCTCAATATACACACTCCTTACTTGCACCCGTATACCCTGTTTTTTATCAATGAAAAACATGTAAGTATGCGTGTTTGCAAGAAAAGACCTTTTTTTATTACTATTTGCAACTATTCATGGCTAATTTTTAGAATCATGGAACAAACTGTCTGCCTTAGTTAATTTGCCAAATAACTGCTGCCAAGTAAGTTCATTGAAGGGGATGAAACCAATTCATGGGCCTCCCGCCATCATGGAGAAATAAGTAGACTAAAACTACTATCAAGCAGCCTTCTCGGAGTAAGGAAAACTGAGGTTGGAGACTTTATACAGGCAACAGTAACACTAACGTAACATTCATAATAATTACCATCATAAGTCGTTTCATTTAATATTTGTTTCCTCACCAAAACATAAGATTATGAAGTGTTCAACATGTGTCAACACGAACATGCATTCTGTAGGACATTAAAACGTGCCAAATATAGGAAAAAATNATTTCATTTAATATTTGTTTCCTCACCAAAACATAAGATTATAAAGTGTTCAACATGTGTCAACACGAACATGCATTCTGTAGGACATTAAAACGTGCCAAATATAGGAAAAAATATACTCTACATTTTAATAATAAAAAAAAACTTCAATAAAACTTGTGTGGGACATGGCAGATACACTACGGCTAGTTGAGATTTTTAAGTAGATTTGAGCCAAACCTTCTCTCTTAACGAACAAAAGCTCGAGCTTAAAGTATATGGCCTCCAAAAATAGTTACAAGGGTCAAACTGCCAAAAAAAAAGGAACAAGCAAAAACAAAACTCCCCTTTTCTTAGAAGACCAGAATAATGCCACTTATGCTACAANTAAACCTTCTCTCTTAACGAACAATAGCTCGAGCTTAAAGTATATGGCCTCCAAAAATAAGGGAACTGCCAAAAAAAAGGAACATGCAAAAACAAAACTCCCCTTTTCTTAGAAGGCCAGAATAATGCCACTTATGCTACAACTCATTGGCTTTTGTTCTTCTTCAAACTTTGCACATCAGATATTTATGTAGAAATATATCTGTAATAGTAGAGTTTATCGTTAATATCTTCTGAGTTTATGAAAAGATGAGACTGTGATTTTAGTCCTATTAGTCATATTTTATTCACGAATCTGATAACATTGAAGTTAATTTTTATATTTACATCAGCTTAGAAGTATATATTTTCAAATATTCTGCTTCACATACTTTCATGCAAAATTGGGAATCCAGCAGGTTTCTGTTCAAGCAGCAGCCATATTAACATGAAAAATGACAAANCTAATGCACCTAACAATTCGAGTAACTCACCCCACACTAGCGGGGATTCAAACCCTTACATATAATAATTTACACATCATCAATAACGAGCATTAAGTAGGCTTCATTTGTCTATGGATTATTTTCTGATATATCCAATAAATAATAGGGTGCTAGACANTAGTGACTCTTCTCCCTCACGAACGCACTTGGCAGACCGCATCCGGAGTTGGAGCCTCGCGCTCCCCTGTTTTACCCCGCTAAAGTTTTGGTGGATCATGAGTTTTGGCAGGATTTTTTGTTGGGTATGCCAAAGTTACTTTAATTTCCATGCTAAATACATATTAATTTCATTCAGATGCAGGATTTTTTTCACATTTTCTATATATAACAAAATCTTAGTAAATATATATCTACACACACACGGAATGAAATTAATATGTATATAGCATATATATTTTAAGGACTAAACAAAGCATGTTTAATTTATAATTATTAAAAAGTATTAGGGTTTTTTCTATTTAATTTTATTTTAAAAAGAAAAATAACAGAAGAGTATTTCAGACATTTATTCAGTGACAACACTTTTAAAACTATATTTTTCAAACTAATCAACACTATTGAAAAACCAGCTTCTGAACAACTGATTTTCTATAGCAACTTTTGAATTGATATTTCGTATAGCCACAAGCTGAAACAAAAGCACCCTAAGTTGATCCCAAAAAGTTGGGTAAAGCAATGGACATTGATAGAGAACATGAAATCAAAAGAGGGTCAAGGTTGGCCTTGGATTGAATACACAAGTGTTCAAACTCATTTTCAACTTAAAAAGATTAATAAAGCATTTTTCAACCGTTCAATATACGATAAAACCAACATTATCGATTTCTTAACCATTTTCACTTGAAAGCTCTCAATCAACCACTAGCAAAAGTTTTCATCATCATCAAGTATTACACACTAAGAGCCCCATTCAACAAGATGAGGCCATCATGGCAGTCAAACCTCTTAAATCTTACTCAACCTTGATAGAAGGGGCCCTAATCCATGGGAGCCACAAACTGCATAAATCACCCAATCTTAGTCAAACCTTTGGGTGTAACACCATTCGTAACAATATTTTCTAAATTCAATTCAGAAGCATCATTAAGAGCAAGCACTATGCACCACAACCAAACAAACATGAGATCAAGCATGGAAAGGAAAAAGAGGCATAAAAAATTATATAGTTGGCTTCAACTGTTCTTATATCGATAAGAAGATACAAATATTGATGACGTAAACCTCGAGGCTCTATTTGCAAATTGCAACCCCAAGCACCTTTAAAAGGGAGTCTTCTTCCTAAAAAATAAAGGAGCAAGGATAAAAGGAAGGTCATGCTACAAAACCTGAAACTTTAAAAAAAAGCTATTGATAGATAACCGGCCATACCAAGGATAAATAATGAAAATCACGCCTTGAATAGTTCCCTAATAAATACAAAAGGATGAATAAAATAGGACTAATACTTTTGTGCAAACAATACCATGCTGAGCTCAACTCTGATGGCAATATTAATGAATATAATGAAAGGGCCATAATCCCGTGTGAAAACATGAGAGGAGTTCGACCTAAGAATATAAGTCAAGTGTGAGCTTAATGCCATCAAGGCATCAACATCTTGAAAAAATAAGACTACTACTTTTGTGACAAACAACAAGTGTTGTCGAAAATTTTTAATTTTGCTTATTAGGCCTACCATGAAAGAAAAAAAAGTTTCATTCCTTTTGTATTGATCAAAACTAAAGATCTATGATTGTAGAAACTATTGGAAAAGTATGCATTGCTTTTCTTGGAGATTTAGGGCATGCCACCACAATGACTTGCAGGGTATGATATCTAGTTGATCTCAAATGTGCCACTACCAAACCTTCCAAGGTATTAGAAGAGAGTGAAGTGATTATAAAATATGTTGCAGAGTCAAAGAATGTGGTTATTTATGTGAAAAGCCTTAAGTGGAATGAAACCGAACACTTAAAAATTGAGGCGTCTTTTGGTGTAACGGTGAAATTTCGCCACAAACTCCAAAGTTAAGTGTACTCACATGAGAGAGCTCCTAGGATGGGTGACTTACTGTGAAGTTATACCAATGAGGCAAAACTATGAGGCCATTAGGCCAAAGCAGATAATATTTCGATGGGTGAGAGTTCAGGTTGTTACAAATGGTATCAGAACATTACATGGGAGCCACCTCTTAAGCCCAAGATGAGATAAAAATGCTACATGATGGAAGCCACCTCTAGAATACTATATGCCTCGTGGATTAATCTAGGCTAAGAGCACAGATGAAGACAACAGTTACTTAAGCAATGAATATTGTAAAACCTCTTAAGTAGAATGGAGCCGAAATCTAAAATATCGATATGCCTTTTGGTGTATTGGTGTAATTCGACAGAAACATCAAAGTTAAGCATGCTCGCATGGGGGCACTCCTAGGATGGGTGACCTTTTGTGAAGTTACACCAATGGGGCAAAATCGTGAGGCCATTAGGCCAAAGTGGACAATATCTCAATGGGTGAGAGTTTGGGCTATTACAATTTAGCCTTGCAATTACCCATTGTGATGGTTTTGAAAAAAGATGATAAACAGAGATAATGTGTTGATAATTGCGCTTAGCAAAATAATAATAAAGAACTATTATCCATTGTCACACATTGACTATACGTTGGATCAATTGAAATCTATTACTATCATCACCAAGCTGGATCTCGAATCTAGCTATACAAAGTGCATATATACACGAAGATTATTTCTAAGTCTAAATGAGGTTGTACAAGTGATTGATTTTATCATTTATAATTTGTAATTTCATAGATACATTCATGAGACTGAGGAATGATGTTCTAGGATTATACTTATGCAACTTCATTATCATCTATCTAAAAGATACCTTGGTCTTCCACAAATTGTAGTAAGAGCAGATGGAACATACTTATGCAACTTCACTATTATCTATCTAAAGGAAGGTTTTTTTAATTCACAAAGAAGTCTCTCCTCTAATTAGGATTTGCAGGGGCAATAGGCAAACTCAATTGATCCAACATAGGTGAAGGCAATCAATAAGCAGCCCTAACCATAGACAACGATTGATATAATAAGTTTCATGGGAGCTTGCCAACATGTCTATAAGTTCATATATCAGTTTTCAATGTTTGCTTCTCCGCTACATTGCTTGAACCAAAACGCTTGCATATTTCTAATAATACCAGAAGCAAAGGATACATTCCATTTGTTGAAAAAAAATGATAAGCAAGACCCACGTGNGTTGGACCTTATTTAGAAGATAGCAAATGCCCTAATATTCAAAAAGAGGGATATTATAGAAAAAACTTACCATTCTTCCATTAGGAGTACTCAAGGGACAGGCAGAAGAGTACTCAAATCCAGTATTTGGAAGTATCACAGGTTGTTCTCCTATAACGCCAACTCCCCTGCCAAAGAAATAGGAAGCTCCAGTTCAATTAGTTATAACACAAGCCATGAGCAGAGGAGACAAGAAAGGCTTCAGCAAATAGCTATTAAAAATCTGAAATTCAGTCTAAGAAGCACGAAGTGAAAATGGAATATAGACCAGATGTTCTCGGTTCTCTCGTTGCCGTCAGTTATGATCCAGTGCCGTCTAAGGATTTGTACAGGATGCTCGGAATTATTAGTGATTCGAATTCTATAAGCAAAGAAGTACTGCCCTTTTGATGGTTGGCTTCTGCTCTCAATATACACACTCCTTACTTGCACCCGTATACCCTGTTTTTTATCAATGAAAAACATGTAAGTATGCGTGTTTGCAAGAAAAGACCTTTTTTTATTACTATTTGCAACCATTCATGGCTAATTTTTAGAATCATGGAACAAACTATCTGCCTTAGTTAATTTGCCAAATAACTGCTGCCAAGTAAGTTCATTGAAGGGGATGAAACCAATTCATGGGCCTCCCGCCATCATGGAGAAATAAGTAGACTAAAACTACTATCAAGCAGCCTTCTCGGAGTAAGGAAAACTGAGGTTGGAGACTTTATACAGGCAACAGTAACACTAACGTAGCATTCATAATAATTACCATCATAAGTCGTTTCATTTAATATTTGTTTCCTTACCAAAACATAAGATTATAAAGTGTTCAACATGTGTCAACACGAACATGCATTCTGTAGGACATTAAAACGTGCCAAATATAGGAAAAAATATACTCTACATTTTAATAATAAAAAAAACTTCAATAAAACTTGTGTGGGACATGGCAGATACACTACGGCTAGTTGCGATTTTTAAGTAGATTTGAGCCAAACCTTCTCTCTTAACGAACAATAGCTCGAGCTTAAAGTATATGGCCTCCAAAAATAGTTACAAGGGTCAAACTGCCAAAAAAAAGGAACAAGCAAAAACAAAACTCCCCTTTTCTTAGAAGACCAGAATAATGCCACTTATGCTACAACTCATTGGCTTTTTTTCTTCTTCAAACTTTGCACATCAGATATTTATGTAGAAATATATCTGTAATAGTAGAGTTTATCGTTAATATCTTCTGAGTTTATGAAAAGATGAGACTGTAATTTTAGTCCTATTAGTCATATTTTATTCACGAATCTGATAACATTGAAGTTAATTTTTATCTTTACATCAGCTTAGAAGTATATATTTTCAAATATTCTGCTTTACATCCTTTCATGCAAAGTTGGGAATCCAGCAGGTTTCTGTTCAAGCAGCAGTCATATTAACATGAAAAATGACAAAGCAACCTAACCATCATGAACAAAATGATTAGCCTTATTACCAGGAATTGTGGTTGCCTTCTATATCCTTCTACTTAAGGGTCCATTTGTTTCAGCTTTTCAGCCTGCTTTGGGACCGAGTTCACTAATAAATTGTTTGATTTGTGCTTCCTAAACTTGCTGTTACAAACATGCGGCAGTGACTCTTCTCCCTCACGAACGCACTTGGGAGACCGCATCCGGAGTTGGAGCCTCACGCTCCCCTGTTTTACCCCGCTAAAGTTTTGGTGGGTCATGAATTTTGGCAGGATTTTTTGTTGGGTATGCCAAAGTTACTTTGATTTCCATGCTAAATACATATTAATTTCATTCAGATGCAAAATTTTTTCACTTTTTCTATATATAACGAAATCTTAATAAATATATATCTACACACACACGGAATGAAATTAATATGTATATAGCATATATATTTTAAGGACTAAACAAAGCATGTTTAATTTATAATTATTAAAAAGTATTAGGGTTTTTTCTATTTAATTTTATTTAAAAAAATAACATAAGAGTATTTCAGACATTTATTCACTGACAACACTTTTAAAACTATATTTTTCAAACTAACCAACACTATTGAAACACCAGCTTCTGAACAACTGATTTTCTATACCAACTTTTGAATTGATATTTCGTATAGCCACAAGCCGAAACAACAGCACCCTGAGTTGATCCCAAAAAGTTGGGTAAAGCAATGGACATTGATAGAGAACATGAAATCAAAAGAGGGTCAAGGTTGGCCTTGGATTGAATACACAAGTGTTCAAACTCATTTTCAACTTAAAAAGATTAATAAAGCATTTTTCAACCGTTCAATGTACGATAAAACCAACATTATCGATTTCTTAACCATTTTCACTTGAGAGCTCTCAATTAACCACTAGCAAAAGTTTTCATCATCATCAAGTATTACACACTAAGGGTCCCATTCAACAAGATGGAGCCATCATGGCAGTCAAACCTCTTAAATCTCACTCAACCTTGATAGAAGGGGCCCTAATCCATGGGAGCCACAAACTGCATAAATCACTCAATCTTAGTCAAACCTTTGGGTGTAACACCATTCGTAACAGTATTTTCTAAATTCAATTCAGAAGCATCATTAAGAGCAACCACTATGCACCACAACCAAACAAACATGAGATCAAGCATGGAAAGGAAAAAGAGGCATAAAAAATTATATAGTTGGCTTTCAACTGTTCTTATATCGATAAGAAGATACAAATATTGATGACGAAAACCTCGAGGCTCTATTTACAAATTGCAACCCCAAGCACCTTTAAAAGGGAGTCTTCTTCCTAAGAAATAAAGGAGCAAGGATAAAAGGAAGGTCAAGCTACAAAACCTGAAACTCTAAAAAAAGGCTATTGATAGATAACCGGCCATACCAAGGATAAATAATGAAAAGCACACCTTGAATTGTTCCCTAATAAATACAAAAGGATGAATAAAATAGGACTACTACATTTGTGCAAACAATACCATGTTGAGCTCATCTCTAATGGCAATATTAAAGAATATAATGAAAGGGCCATAATCCCATGTGAAAACATGAGAGGAGTTCGACCTAAGAATATAAGTCAAGTGTGAGCTTAATGCCATCAAGGTATCAACATCTTGAAAAAATAAGACTACTACTTTTGTGGCAAACAACAAGTGTTGTAGAAAATTTTTAATTTTGCTTATTAGGCCTACCATGAAAGAAAACAAAGTTTCATTCCTTTTGTATTGAGCAAAACTAAAGATCTATGATTGTAGAAACTATTGGAAAAGTATGCATTGCTTTTCTTGGAGGTTTAGGGCATGCCACCAAAATGACTTGCAGGGTATGATATCTAGTTGATCTCAAATGTGCCACTACCAAACCTTCCAAGGTATTAGAAGAGAGTGAAGTGATTATAAAATATGTTGCACAGTCAAAGAATGCGGTTATTTATGTGAAAACCCTTAAGTGGAATGAAACCGAACACTTAAAATTTGAGGTGCCTTTTGGTGTAATGGTGAAATTTTGCCACAAACTCCAAAGTTAAGTGTACTCACATGAGAGAGCTCCTAAAATGGGTGACCTACTGGGAAGTTATACCAATGAGGCAAAACTATGAGGCCATTAGGCCAAAGCAGACAATATTTTGATGGGTGAGAGTTCGGGTTGTTACAAATGGTATCAGAGCATTACATGGTATCCACCTCTTAAGCCCAAGATGCGATAAAAATGCTAGCTATACAAAGTGCATATATACATGAAGATTATTTTTAAGTCTAAATGAGGTTGTACAAGTGATTGATTTTATCATTTATTATTTGTAATTTCATATATACATTCATGAGGCTGAGGAATGATGTTCTAGGATTATACTTATGCAACTTCATTATCATCTATCTAAAAGATACCTTGGTCTTCCACAAATTGTAGTAAGAGCAGATGGAACATACTTATGCAACTTCACTATTATCTATCTAAAGGAAGGTTTTTTTAATTCACAAAGAAGTCTCTCCTCTAATTAGGATTTGCAAGGGCAATCGGCAAACTCAATTGATCCAACATAGGTAAAGGCAATCAATAAGCAGCCCAAACCATAGACAACGATTGATATAATAAGTTTCATGGGAGCTTGCCAACATGTCTATAAGTTCATCTATCAGTTTTCAATATTTGCTTCTCCGCTACATTGCTTGAACCAAAACTATTGCCTATTTCTAATAATACCAGAAGCAAAGGATACATTCCATTTGTTGAAAAAAAATGATAAGCAAAACCCACGTGATAGGCTTGCCAAAGTTGCAATAGCTGTTCAATCTAAAGGTTGATGCTAGTAGATAAACAAGGAGAGCAGTAATAATGCAGGAGGGAGACTCGCTACTTATCACTCTTACATATTTTAAAAAGCTCAGAACAACCATCCAACTAGTACAAGAAGTTGGCAGTGCATCAAGTAGTGAAGATTTGACATGCTTATCTTCTGAGAAAAGAGATTGTGGTACATACATAGCATAAACCACTTTAGTATTTGTCGACTCAAACTAAATAAATAGTCAACTCGACATATGAAATGGGTGAATTAGCTTAAACAATTCAATATAGTGAGCAAGTACAAAAAGGGGGTAGCAACATAATGGTTGAAATGCTCTCCAAGTCCCTCTAATGCTTTTCTACTCGAGTATTATNGGTAGCAACATAATGGTTGAAATGCTCTCCAAGTCCCTCTAATGCTTTTCTACTCGAGTATTATTACTATGAAGTTTGAGATTTCTCTGCAGAAAGAATATCAAGAGCAATTCCATAAGGATAAATATTGGAGGACTTAAAAGAGGAAAACTCTTTTAGAGTTTTCTCAAGAAGATAACCATATCTACAGAGGAGGGTAACAACGCACATCAAATTCTGTAAACCAATTCCAATGGATGCAAGAAGCCCACACATCCAAGGTAGTGGAAACTTTGAAGTGAAGATGAATGTGTCGCATGTTTATTGGTCGAACATGCATCAGCCGGATGTAAGCACCTGAAAGGATTATACTCTGTAGAAACACTAAACCTGCAAAACAAAGAATCTAGGATTATTCACTTCGTTGGCCTTACCAAGCAGTCCATGGAAAAACATCTTCATGAATTTTCTAGGAGATTTGAAAAAAAAAATCTATAAGGGGTCATGGCTACCTCTATATGGTTGCGAACAAACTTCTAAAAATGGTTATTCCAACCACCTGCAGAAAAACAATCATATCGTGGAGGCCATCAAGCTCTTCTAGCATATATGGGAACATTTGGAATTACCTAATTCCATTATACATGATCAAGATAGATAGTTCTAGGAGGCCTTATGACCAGATGGATGCTAAATGAAAAAGGAGTATTGCCCTTCATTCTAAGACTGATGTCCAAATGGAGATGGTGAGCAGAATAATTGTATTTTCTACGAGGGGTACAACAAGCAGCATCTCAAAACTTAGGACTAAATTCTATCAAAGTTTCACTCATCCATAACAAAAACATTTGAACCCTACCAAGGGAGCTTGCAACAAAACCTCTTGATCTGCACGTCTCCATCACCCCCATCATTGATGGTGGGGTAGACGTTGACCAAGAAAGTGCTTAGAGATTTTCATAGACCAATTGCAAAATTTATACATTGGAAGTGAATAAACTGCAATAGACCTAACAAAAATACGAACTCAAGAAAATGAGAAAAGATGTTGAATCCAATCAAGTATTGACATTTTAAAATTCTCAAGAACATCGGAAATAACGATTACTAGTTGAAACTACTGCCATAAGTGGAGACATACTCAGTAGAAAATGTGAATATTTTGAATGCCTTGGAGCCTTTCATGCATGATTGAGTCAGAAAAAAATCCTATTTGCTATGGATGATTCATTTTTAGAATAGGAAGAAATCCTACTTGCCATGGATGATCTATTTTTAGAATAGAAAGTACCTTTAGATTGCATATTCTCCTAGGGTAGAAGACTACAACAATAATACATGAGCAAAAGGAAATGTTCTGTGTTGGCATGAAAGGTCATTTATCATGAAAAGCATTCCACACTAACTTTATCTCATTAGGAGCCTTAATTTTACAAGTATTAAATTCTTTAAAAAAAAGAACCCATTATCTGAGGATCAAGTTTCATAGATAAGCAATTAGATCATCTATAACCATAATTTTAGCATTAGATCGTGAAAGACTAAACAATTCATATCTGCTAATTTTTTATTATTTTGATTCCATAATGGAGATAATCAATGGTGTTGTCTCCTATAAAACACTACTAAGATTAAAGCGAAAATCACCAAGAGTCTGCACATGGATCATTAAATAGATGCTTGTTCAATGACCTTGAGACAGGTAGTCTTGTTGACTGAATCAAAATCCATATTATAATAGAAAATTAATGGATTTGAATTTTGAAGTTGATTATACATGTTTACTTTCTAAAATTCTAAATTAAAACAAAATTACATTGTTATTATCCTTTAATTTTAAATTTATCTAGTTTGTTATTTTATTTATTTAAGATAGGTTACCCTCTTTTGTGAAGTTTGTTTAGGAAATCAATAAGAACGTATCCTAACTGAAATTAACTATAAATAAGTGTAATTATCTGTAATAAACTCAGTTTGGATATCTCCAAAAAACCTTTTTCTTTTCCTTCTATATTTCTCTCTACCAGAAGTCCAACCCCACACACCTGTGGCTTTTATTATTATAACAAAAGCCAAAGTTTTCCATCTAGCACTCAATNGAACTCAGTTTGGATATCTCCAAAAATCCTTTTTCTTTTCCTTCTATGTTTCTCTCCACCCGAAGTCCAACCCCACACACCTGTGGCTTTTATTATTATAACAAAAGCCAAAGTTTTCCATCTAGCACTCATTGGCAGGTATTGTAGCCAAAGCCAAACCACTCTAATCCCTACAGCACAAGTCATTGATCCTCACTACTATTACNATGGCAGGTATTGCAGCCAAAGCCAAACCACTCTAATCCCTACAGCACAAGTCATTGATCCTCACTACTATTACCACTTGTACCTTTAGCTGCTACTGCTATGTTTTATACTATTGTCGATGCTTGCTTCTCAACTACTGTTGTTGCTTGCTTCTATTGTTGATGTTCATATCCTTTGTTGCTATTATTGATCCTGGAGCCAACCAATAGTGCAAGAAATAATTATAGCAAGATGATTGCTAACCTAAAATAACAAAATCAACAAGCAGCAACAAGCCTTTATCCAACAAGATGATTGCTAACCTAGCAGAGAAAAATTATAATAAAAAATAAAAAACCATACTAATGAAAAAAGTTCTACCTACAGCAAGAAGACTAGGTTAAGGTGCTCATAATTTGATTCATAAATAAAAGGATTCCTTCAATGAAAATCTTTATCATCTAAGCATCTCATTGGCAACTATACAACAACATTGAATGGTTGGCTAAAGATCAAGTTATTTCTTCTTCAATCATGATAAATGCATCTAACACACTGCATACTACATAAGAAGATTTATATTATAGTAATTATCAAGAAAATAGGATAGCATTTATCGTAACCATATAGTAATATGCAAAGCAATTAATCATAACCATAAAATAGATATCATGAATTTTATGTATGGCGGACAAGAATTTAATGAAGCAGTCCAATCTAGCATGAGATTCGACCTTGCATCATTGGGACTTTCATGAGCCCTCATATAATGCCAGGACAAATCTGAAACCACGACGCAGGGGTTTTTGCCAATTGACATAATTTTTCTAGGGTAATTTGCATACATACCACCCAATTCCTATGTATTTACATATCTAACACCTAAGCTTTACTTTTCACATTTATACCTCACGTCAAAAATACCATTATTTTGACTTTTAAAATCCGAAGTACACCTTTTCATGCATAAGTAAAGTGGCATATATGAAAAAATTAAAGTTTAGGTGTTAGATATGTAAATACAAAAAGAATTGAGTAGTATGTATGCGAATCTTTCATTTTTCTATTCAGAACCGTGCATGAGGTCTTTGTCCAAGTAATGCATACAGATAAACCAGTACATACCGTAGTAGTAGCATCACTTGAGCATTTCAACAAAGTATGTGGGGCCAAAATTTTCAATTCATTTCGATACCTTGCAGCATCCTGAAATTTTTTTNCATGCATTGCTTTTCTTGGAGGTTTAGGGCATGCCACCAAAATAACTTGCAGGGTATGATATCTAGTTGATCTCAAATGTGCCACTACCAAACTTTCCAAGGTATTAGAAGAGAGTGAAGTGATTATAAAATATGTTGCTTATTCAAAGAATGCGGTTCTTTATGTGAAAACACTTAAGTGGAATGAAACCGAACATTTAAAAAAATTGAGGTGCCTTTTGGTGTAACGGTGAAATTTCGCCACAAACTCCAAAGTTAAGTGTACTCACATTGAGAGAGCTCCTAGGATGGGTGACCTACAGGGAAGTTATACCAATGAGGCGAAACTATGAGGCCATTAGGCCAAAGCTGACAATATTTCGATGGGTGAGAGTTCGGGTTGTTACAAATGGTATCAGAGCATTACATGGGAGCCACCTCTTAAGCCCAAGATGCGATAGAAATGTTACATGATGGAAGCCACCTCTAGAATCCTATATGCCTCGTGGATTAATCTAGGCTAAGAGCACAGATGAAGACAACAATTACTTAAGCAATGAATATTGTAAAACCTCTCGAGTAGAATGAAGCCGAAATCTAAAATATTGATATGCCTTTTGGTGTAATGGTGTAATTCGACAAAAACATCAAAGTTAAGCATGCTCGCATGGGAGCACTCCTAGGATGGGTGACATTTTGTGAAGTTACACCAATGGGGCAAAATCGTGAGGCCATTAGGCCAAAGTGGACAATATCTCAATGGGTGAGAGTTTGGGCTATTGCAATTTAGCCTTGCAATTACCCATTGTGATGGTTTTGAAAAAAAATGATAAACAGAGATAATGTGTTGATAATTGCGCTTAGCAAAATAATAATAAAGAACTATTATCCATTGTCACACATTGACTATACGTTGGATCAATTGAAATCCATTACTATCATCACCAAGCTGGATCTCAAATCTAGCTATACAAAGTGCATATATACACGAAGATTATTTTTAAGTCTAAATGAGGTTGTACAAGTGATTGATTTTATCATTTATAATTTGTAATTTCATATATACATTCATGAGGCTGAGGAATGATGTTCTAGGATTATACTTATGCAACTTCATTATCATCTATCTAAAAGATAGCTTGGTCTTCCACAAATTGTAGTAAGAGCAGATGGAACATACTCATGCAACTTCACTATTATCTATCTAAAGGAAGATTTTTTTAATTCACAAAGAAGTCTCTCCTCTAATTAGAATTTGCAGGGGCAATAGGCAAACTCAATTGATCCAACATAGGTGAAGGCAATCAATAAGCAGCCCTAACCATNAAGTGAATTTTATGTATGGCGGACAAGAATTTAATGAAGCAGTCCAATCTAGCATGAGATTCGGCCTTGCATCATTGGGACTTTCATGAGCCCTCATATAATGCCAGGACAAATCTGAAAGCACGACGCAGGGGTTTTCGGCCAATTGACATAATTTTTCTAGGGTAATTTACATACATACCAGCCAATTCCTATGTATTTACATATCTAACACCTAAGCTTTACTTTTCACATTTATACCACCCAAATCTTTTATATCACATCAAAAATACCATTATTTTGACTTTTAAAATGTGAAGTACACCTTTTCATGCATAAGTAAAGTGGCATATAAAGCAGATTTGAGTTTAAATATAAAAAATTAAAGTTTAGGTGTTAGATATGTAAATACAAAAAGAATTGAGTAGTATGTATGCGAATCTTTCATTTTTCTATTCAGAACCGTGCATGGGGTCTTTGTCCAAGTAATGCATACAGATAAACCAGTACATACCGCAGTAGTAGCATCACTTGAACATTTCAACAAAGCATGTGGGGCCAAAATTTTCAATTCATTTCGATACCTTGCAGCATCCTGAAATTTTTTTCAGCAAACAAAAGTNCTGATCCTGGAGCCAACCAATAATGCAAGAAATAATTATAGCAAGATGATTGCTAACCTAAAATAAAAAAATCAACAAGCAGCAACAAGCCTTTATCCAACAAGATGATTGCTAAGCTAGCAGAGAAAAATTATAATAAAAAATAAAAAACCATACTAATGAAAAAAGTTCTACCTACAGCAAGAAGACTAGGTTAAGGTGCTCATAATTTGATTCATAAATAAAAGGATTCCTTCAATGAAAATCTTTATCATCTAAGCATCTCATTGGCAACTATACAACAACATTGAATGGTTGGCTAAAGATCAAGTTATTTCTTCTTCAATCATGATAAATGCATCTAACACACTGCATACTGCATAAGAAGATGTATATTATAATAATTATCAAGAAAATAGGATAGCATTTATCGTAACCATATAGTAATATGCAAGGCAATTAATCATAACCATAAAATAGATATCATGAATTCTATGCATGGCAGACAAGAATTTAATGAAGCAGTCCAATCTAGCATGAGATTCGACCTTGCATCATTGGGACTTTCATGAGCCCTCATATAATGCCAGGACAAATCTGAAAGCACGCGCAGGGGTTTTCGGCCAATTGACATAAATTTTCTAGGGTAATTTACATACATTCCTCTGTATTTACATATCTAACACCTAAGCTTTACTTTTTACATTTATATCACCCAAATCTTTTATATCACATCAAAAATACCATTATTTTGACTTTTAAAATGTGAAGTACACCTTTTCATGCATAAGTAAAGTGGCATATATGAAAAAATTGAAGTTTAGGTGTTAGATATGTAAATACAAAAATAATTGAGTAGTATGTATGCGAATCTTTCATTTTTCTATTCAGAACCGTGCATGGGGTCTTTCTCCAAGTAACGCATACAGATAAACCAGTACATACCGCAGTAGTAGCATCACTTGAACATTTCAACAAAGTATGTGGGGCCAAAATTTTCAATTCATTTCGATACCTTGCAGCATCCTGAAATTTTTTTCAGCAAACAAAAGTTTAGGCAAGTAAACATTACATACTTCTTCCCAAGGAAAATGACTCAAAAAGTAACTTGTAATAATAAATGTAGAAATGTTCTGATACTCCTCAAGTATAAATTCATTCATTACAAGTTTAATGACGCAAGTTTTATCCACAAACATGAAGCCCATGAATAGCAGAGTTCAGCAATTCTGGGAAACTTCATGAAAGTAAGAAGCAATCAATCATTGAATATATTTATGTTGTCTATGCATTCTGCGCTATTTTTTTTCAAGCTTTTGTACCCTTCGCTTGCACTAGGAGTGTAAACAAACCGAACATGAGCGAACAGAGCTCCTGTTTGTGTTTGGTTCGTTTGAAATTAAATTTGTTTGAAATAGGCTCGTGTTCAAATATGTTTGTGAAATGGGTGCTCGTGTTCGGTTCGCTTTGTTTGAATTTAATTTGAATTGTTTGTATTGTTTGAATTGTTTGAATTGCTAATGTTCAGTTTGAAATGAGCTAAGAAAATTTAAAAAAAAAATAAATTTAATTATTTATTAAAAAATTATAAAAAAAAGTGTAGATTAGTTTCAGATAATTTTGAATTAAAAATTCTTTTTTATAAGAATTTAATAAATTCTATATTTTAAATTTTCCTATCCAATATATTATAAAATTTTATTACAAATTTTATAATTNGACGCTATTTTTTTTCAAGCTTTTGTACCCTTCGCTTGCACTAGGGGTGTAAACGAACCAAACATGAGCGAACAGAGCTCCTGTTTGTGTTTGGTTCGTTTGAAATTAAATATGTTCGAAATAGGCTTGTGTTCAAATGTGTTTGTGAAATGGGTGCTCGTGTTCGGTTCACTTTATTTAAATTTAATTTGAATTGTTTGAATTGCTCGTGTTCGGTTTGAAATGAGCTAAGAAAATTTAAAAAATAATAAATTTAATTATTTATTAAAAAATTATAAAAAAAAGTGAAGATTAGTTTCAGATAATTTTGAATTAAAAATTCTTTTTTATAATAATTTAATAAATTCTATATTTTAAATTTTCCTATCCAATATATTATAAAATTTTATTACAAATTTTATAATTATATTAATTTTTAATTATTTATTTATTTCAAACCAAAACGAACCGAACGCAAACAAACAACTTCTTATTCGTGTTCGGTTCGTTTACAATTCGAACTAAAAAATCTTGTACGTGTTTGGATTGATTGTTTAACGAACGAATCGAACGAGAATTACTTATTGAGCCGGACAGGAGCAATTCACGAATGATGAGCCTTTTTGAGAGCCCTAGCTTGCACTTTCGAGTACCATAAAACACTCCTTAAAAAATAAGCAAAGAGATTTAATACAATAAAAGGGTTAAAATGGTTCCTAGATCCCTTGCATGGGGCCATTTTAACACCAAACTATAAATGTGTTCAATTAAATCTATTGAGTCCTCAAATATGACCCAAAATACCCTTTATTATATTATATTGGATCAAATCTAAGGAGTCAAATAGCTATTTTAGATCAAATTTGAGCCAAATGATTGAATTGATACATTATTCAACCTGGAACTAAAACAAAGCCTCATAAATAGTCTAGAAACTATTTATTATTTCTCTATCATAGAATATTTTTCTATATAACATTAATCATTGGAGTCGAATTTTTTTCACTACAGATATGATCAATAGCTAGAAAAGAGAATTATGTGATGTTTGTGGATCCACTTCATATGAAAAATATTGTTGAGCCTGTGTTTACCCTATATTAATTTTGATAATGACAAATGCCCTTTACATATGTGGAATAATCATGCGCTTCAAGCTGAAAAAAAGCCAAAATGATGAATTATATTATTTAAAACAAAAATAAATGCTAAACAAGTCCAAAATTGCTGTCTAAAGTGTTCATCATTTATATTCCTTTTTCACACTAAAATGCAAGCACAATTACATTGCCAAGCTTATCATGCTTAAGTCATTTCATGTAGCTTATAGAGATGCATTCATAGATTGCTTGGAAATTCATAGAACATGGTTTGAAATAATTAAAAATGCTAAGCAAAGGCACAAATCATATATGGGTAGAAATTGATTTGGACAGCGTTTGGTACATGAAACACGCTTTGTGGTATTGACCTAAATATGTATGACACTTATATAGTATGAGGCAGGCTCGAGCTAAAACAAAGCAGATGATGATTTTTTAGCACGACATCAGACGAAGTCAATTTCAACTCACATGTACTCCGTCATTTGTCTAGCATACTTAAACATAAGTGTTTGTGATATTACAAGAGTAAAAAAATACAAAAAATGAATCCAAAATCATGTCCTCGAAAAACATGCATGTCTTTAAACAAACATGTATGTGCTTTAACTAGCATATTAAACGCTTAATCATAAGGTCCGAGAATACCATGCGGGCTTACTTAAAATATATTTCAAAATATGTCGCACCAAAAAAATATACATACTAATAGATTAAGAGCATGCATGTGCTCCATCATTTATCTTAAGTGCTTAAACTTAAGCTTTTGAGAATAATGTGTGGGCTAAAGATGGATTCATATTAAAATTAAAGCTGTCTTGAAAAACATGTAATTATCTTAAAATACTATAAAANAGCACGACATCAGACGAAATCAATCTCAACTCACATGTACTCCGTCATTTGTCTAACATACTTAAACAAAAGTGTTTGTGATATTACAAGAGTAAAAAAATACAAAAATGAATCCAAAATCATGTCCTCGAAAAACATGCATGTCTTTAAACGAACATGTATGTGCTTTAACTAGCATATTAAACGCTTAATCATAAGGTCTGAGAATACCATGCGAGCTTACTTGAAATATATTTCAAAATATGTCGCACCAAAAAAATATACATACTAATAGATTAAGAGTATGCATGTGCTCCATCATTTATCTTAAGTACTTAAACTTAAGTTTTTGAGAATAATGTGTGGGCTAAAGATGGATTCATATTAAAATTAAAGTTGCCTTGAAAAACATGTAATTATCTTAAAATATTATAAAATCGCTTCTTTAAAATCAAGTTAAAAAATTATTATGTGATGCACACTCTCAAGTAAGCCGTCTTTTCTATAAGGCTGAGTGTTAAGTCTCAAATTGTCCAGTTCATTTCTTCTCCTCAGAAGAATTGGAGTTGATAAGACAAAACTTCCAATAAGTTAGTATGATCTTCCACTTGATAAAGGCTGGAGTGACAATAACAAGCCCTACAAAAATAGTCTGATTCTCCTAAAAAAAACAAAGTTAATCGACTAGATATTTTTAATGATATTTAAGAAATAATTTTTCATTAAATGACAAATATAAGTACTTTAAATGTTCTTTAATGAACACTCCGAAAATGGTCATATTGATTATGAATCTTAATTAGACGTGCCTATATTTTTAAATTATACTCGAAAGATTATTTGAATAAACTCAATTGATTCAAGTTATCAGCTTGATCCTTTATAAACAGGATAAAGTCAAAAAGATTCAAAAATTATCTAAATCCTAATAATGGCCTTTTTAATTGTGCACCTCAACCAAATGAGTCTATTTTTTGAAATTAAGCTTCAAAAGAAATGAACACAATCCTCTATAAGCAAAATAGAGTCGAAAAAATTCAAATATATTGAAAACTTCTCAATGATGGTCACGTTAAAAATGAAACACAATAGGAAGGGTCGATTCATGATTCATAAAATTAAAATTTAAATTATCTAAAAAATGTTTAAATAAATCTAATACTAAATTTTAAACCAAAAAACTTATCCACCACTCATAATCGTTTGTCAAGAATGATAATTCCAAGATTAACCGGAACTTATAAGAAGCGAATGTTATATTAAGTATACTACTATATTCACACTCAAAAAGATATGTCTCAGTAAAGACGTATGAGTTTTCTGTCATTATGGTTTGGCCATTTGACTTCATAAATGAAGCAATTACAACAATAGCCTTCTAACCGATGCTCTGGCCAAACAAACTTCATTATATTATAGTTTATATGTTCCTTAATGACTTTTTGTTCCTTTAGGTTTTCAATCATAGGGTATATCTGAAAGGACATAAAACCCTTTGTAAACTAAGGTCGGCTTTGAGTTATTCTCTTCGACAAACATCATCCCTGACTCATAAGGCTCCCTTAGACAAAATAACTAAAGATTGTTAACAAAGATCATTCAGTCAGATCAAGTCGACTACCTTCTCTAATTAAGTAGAGTAATGTACAAGATAACCCAGAGCGATAAAACCATAGAAACTTGATCGATATCATTCATCTCATCATCCGCACATAAGCTCATCATAATAAATTTCATAGTAAAAAAATTAACTTATTGTTATTATATGTTGAGTGATCAGCGCCATAATGCTTAGCCTTAATTGAAAGTGTTTTATTTATCAGGTAAAGCAATTAACCATTAAGTCTTGTGCCTACAAAAAATCGCAAACCTTAAATCTTAAAAATCCTAAAAAATTGAGGGTAAAACCTATAGGTGGTGTCTTATATTCTATCTCATCTATCTTCTAAAAATTTGACCTAGAACCTCAACGTAAAACTCTCTCCATCATTTTCTAGAGAGACGGGATGCAAATTTTGAAGCCCGTAGTCAATTTTTGTTCTAGTGAGTGTAGTTTTGAGTAAAGAAAAAATATAATTGTCCTTGAGCCTAGAAAAAGGNTTGCAAATTTTGAAGCCGTCAATTTTTGTTCTAGTGAGTGTAGTTTTGAGTAAAGAAAAAATATAATTGTCCTTGAGCCTAGAAAAAGGTCAAGTGCCCGATTAAGGAGGACAATTCTTTTGTGCATGCTAAGAAGCATCTTTTTATAACTTTTTTGATATAGTAATGAAATATGCCACTTTTCAAGGAAAAAGGCTGAAGTTTCCTCTATAAATTTGAGAGAAGAGTGAAGCTTATAATATCATCGGCCATAAGAGTTTATGAAGGTGTTTGGTTAAATTCTCAACTTGGGAGTGGGCATGGACTAAAAGAACTTTACCCCTATAAATCCTTGTCTTTTGTGTGGTTTGAAGTGCTTATTTTAAGTTTATGCTCTCAAAATCTCATGGNGAGTTTATGAAGGTGTTTGGTTAAATTCTCAACTTGGGAGTGGACATGGACTAAAAGAACTTAACCCCTATAAATCCTTGTCTTTTGTGTGGTTTGAAGTGCTTATTTTAAGTTTATGCTCTCAAAATCTCATGTTTTCCATGCCTAATCCACACCAATCTAACGAATGAATAATATTTCTTTTATAAAAATTTTAATAAAAGAGTTTCTTATCCAACTCGCACTCCCCTTCCTTTAAATGTGCGCTTATTTCCAACAAATCATATCCAATTGGGTTATTCTTTAACTCCCGATAGTGATTATAGAGGGTAAATTTATTGGACATATGCCTGCTTATCCCTCACTTCACACCTGTACCATTGTAGAGGCTAAGGGCGGCCATGTAACATATGAATGGCTTACGTGTTTTATCTATGTGTAACGTAGAAAACTTTGTTAGCATATTTTCTATCATCTTGAGCTCTAGGAGAGTCAGTTATAAGGGAAGTAGTTGGTTATATGTTGTGTTGCCCTTACCCACCGATGTGCATGTACCATCACAGAGTCCCTCACACGAGCCAATAGCACATANTATATTTTTAAATTATACTCAAAAGATTATTTGAATAAACTCAATTGATTCAAATTATCAGCTTGATCCTTTATAAACAGGATAAAGTCAAAAAGATTAAAAAATTATCTAAATCCTAATAATGGCCTTTTTAATTGTGCACCTCAACCAAATGAGTCTATTTTTTGAAATTAAGCTTCAAAAGAAATGAACACAATCCTCTATAAGCAAAATAGAGTCGAAAAAATTCAAATATATTGAAAATTTCTCAATGATGGTCACATTAAAAATGAAACACAATAGGAAGGGTCGATTCATGATTCATAAAATTAAAATTTTAAATTATCTAAAAAATNCTCACGTTAAAAATGAAACACAATAGGAAGGGTCGATTCATGATTCATAAAATTAAAATTTTAAATTATCTAAAAAATGTTTAAATAAATCTAATACTAAAGTTTAAAGCAAAAAACTTATCCACCACTCATAATCGTTTGTCAGGAATGATAATTCCAAGATTAACCTGAACTTATAAGAAGCGAATGTTATATTAAGTATACTACTATATTCACACTCAAAAAGATATGTGTCAGTAAAGAAGTATGAGTTTTCTGTCATTATGGTTTAGCCATTTGACTTCATAAATGAAGCAATTACAACAATAGCCTGCTACCTGATGCTCTGGCCAAACAAACTTCATTATATTATAGTTTATATGTTCCTTAATGACTTTTTGTTCCTTTGGGTTGTCAATCATAGGGTATATCTGAAAGAACATAAAACCCTTTGTAAACTAAGGTCGGCTTTGAGTTATCCTCTTCGACAAACATCACCCCTGACTCATAAGGCTCCCTTAGACAAAATAACTAAAGACTGTTAACAAAGATCCTTCAATCAGATCGAGTCGACTACCTTCTTTGATTAAGTAGAGTAATGTACAAGATAACCCAGAACGATAGAACTATAGAAACTTGATCGATAGCATTCATCTCATCATCCGCACATAAGCTCATCATAATAAATTTCATAGTAAAAAAATTAACTTATTGTTATTATATGTTGAGTGATCCACGCCATAATGCTTAGCCTTAATTGAATGTGTTTTATTTATCAGGTAAAGCAATTAACCATTGAGTCTTGTGCCTACAAAAAATCTCAAACCTTAAATCTTAAAAATCCTCACAAATTGAGGGTAAAACCTATAGGTGGTGTCTTATATTCTATCTCATCTATCTTCTAAAAATTTGACCTAGNGGTCAGTAAAGATGTATGAGTTTTCTGTCATTATGGTTTGGCCATTTGACTTTATAAATGAAGCAATTACAACAATAGCCTTCTAACTGATGCTCTGGCCAAACAAACTTCATTATATTATAGTTTATATGTTCCTTAATGACTTTTTGTTCCTTTGGGTTATCAATCATAGGGTATATATGAAAGAACATAAAACCCTTTGTAAACTAAGGTCGGCTTTGAGTTATCCTCTTTGACAAACATCACCCCTGACTCATAAGGCTCCCTTAAAAAAAATAACTAAAGACTGTTAACAAAGATCCTTCAGTCAGATCGAGTCGACTACCTTCTCTGATTAAGTAGAGTAATGTACAAAATAACCCAGAACGATAGAACCATAGAAACTTGATCGATATCATTCATCTCATCATCCGCACATAAGCTCATTATAATAAATTTCATAGTAAAAAATTTAACTTATTGTTATTATATGTTGAGTGATCAGCGCCATAATGCTTAGCCTTAATTGAAAGTGTTTTATTTATCGGTAAAGCAATTAACAATTGAGTCTTGTGCCTACAAAAAATCTCGAACCTTAAATCTTAAAAATCCTAACAAATTGAGGGTAAAACCTATAGGTGGTGTCTTATATTCTATCTCATCTATCTTCTAAAAATTTGACCTAGAACCTTAACGTAAAACTCTCTCCATCATTTTCTAGAGAGACGGGATGCAAATTTCGAAGCCTTAGTCAATTTTTGTTCTAGTGAGTGTAGTTTTGAGTAAAGAAAAAATATAATTGTCATTGAGCCTAGGCAAAGGTCAAGTGCACGATTAAGGAGGACAGTTCTTTTGTGCATGCTACGAAGCATCTTTTTATAACTTTTTTGATATAGTAATGTAATATGCCACTTTTCAAGGAGAAAGGCTGAAGTTTCCTCTATAAATTTGAGAGAAGAGTGAAGCTTATAATATCATTGGCCATAACAGTTTAGGAAGGTGTTTGGTTAAATTCTCAAATTGGGAGTGGACATGGACTAAAAGAACTTAACCCCAATAAATCCTTGTCTTTTGTGTGGTTTGAAGTGCTTATTTTAAGTTTATGCTCTCAAAATCTCATGGAATTTGGTTAAATTCTCAACTTGGGAGTGGACATAGACTAAAAGAACTTAACCCTACAAATCCTTGTCTTTTGTGTGGTTTGAAGTGCTTATTTTAAGTTTATGCTCTCAAAATCTCATGTTTTCCATGCCTAATCCACACCAATCTAAGGAATGAATAATATTTCTTTTATAAAAATTTTAATAAAAGAGTTTATTATCCAACTCGCACTCCCCTTCCTTTAAATGTGCGCTTATTTCCAACAAATCATATCCGATTGGGTTATGCTTTAACTCCCGATAGAGATTATAGAGGGTAAATTTATTGGACATATGCCTGCTTATCCCTCACTTCACACATGTACCATTGTAGAGGCTAAGGGCGGCCATATAACATATGAATGGCTTACATGTTTTATCTATGTGTAACGTAGAAAACTTTGTTAGCATGTTTTCTATCATCTTGAGCTCTAGGAGAGTCAGTTATAAGGGAGGTAGTTGGTTAGATGTTGTGTTGCCCTTACCCACCGATGTGCATGTACCATCACAGAGTCCCTCACACGAGCCAATAGCACATATAGATGTAGGGTTTTGTGGTTCACCTAAAGGACCTAAGTTGTGCCTTTCCTAAGAGATCAAGCTTTTAAGAGGTTGGTGGTGCAAGTACTCTATAAGTTTAACAAAATTTACTTTAGAAGCTACATTTATATACTTCCAACTTAACAATATGGTGCAAGTTAAAATATTAAAAAATTGTGCATTCTAATTACAATATGCTTAAAATGTTCTCAGATTGGATTCACCAAAACTTCAGAATTCAGTATTAACAATAGAAAAAAGACTAACAAGGAAAAAAAACAATAAGTACCTCAAAGCGTTCTTCTTGAATAGCCTTCTTTAATAATCCCTTGAGGCGCAATACTGGTTCCTCCTCCTCAAAAGATTTTAAGGAATCCCGTATCCTTGCAGCCTCTTTATAATCCTTAAAAAAACAAATCATACAGATAAGATTACATAGAGCGAAAGATACCAATTACTTCAAAATATTCCTTTCTAACAACAGTGCCCGACAAGATTAACCAAGATTCATTCGAAAAAAAAAGATAAAGCAGGTATATATTAGTCGAAAAATTATTTCATTCACCTAAGAGCAATCATCTGGTTAAATTTAGTGAAAATAAAAGACAATCCAGCCACTAACGAAAACTTCATAATAGAAACTTAATTAACACACTGGATAAAAACAAAGAAAGGTAAACATTTGTGTGTAATCCAAACTCAACATATAAAATTATTGGCAAGATATGAACAAATGAAGAAAGTCTACATAGCTTTTCATGAGATAATTCTTCACCCTGGTCTCATTGGTTTGATATAGAAGCACAGGATTTAAAAAATCTTCGTTGGGGTTGAATAGGCTTGAGATGGATCCCAGCAAGGTGCATAGACACTTCAGTAGAAACCACTTATTACTCAAACTATCAAATATTACATCATTATCCCTACAAGGAAATAATTAGTTCCAACATACTTTCCATAAAGAATGCTTCACCTTCAAAAAGAATGATTTGTTTATGACAGATTTGTTTCACCTTAAAAGTATATTTTGATTCACATCAACAAAATCCATCAAATAAAGTAACATAAGAGGATTTAGGATGAAAAGCTCAGAAATTAGGCTTTCTGTTAAATGAGAGAAGAACTCACGAACTAACTTGGCATCATTGAATGATGTAACGAGAAAGTCTACCTCGGATTTGGCCGCCACGGCCAACTGCTTCTTGAGGAGAGCATAGTTCTGGCTCTTAGAAAGGAAAGAGGCGATCGGAGAAGAGAGCATCTTCCCATTCTCCGAACCATCTCTCTCGGAGGAAGAAGAATTGGAGACAGATAGAATCACAAAACAAGGCTTCGTGCTTTCTCTGTGGCTCGCCCACGCTGTAGAGATCGTTGCAGGCTTCAAAGAGACCAGCTTAACACCTAAAGAGTGCATCATTCTGCCCTTATGTTTCCTCCACTTAACACAGTTACAGTAGAGGAGATGAAGCCAAAAACGAAAAGCGAAAAGCGAAAAGCGAAAAGCGAAAAAATTAGAGTTGAAATAATCTAATATTTTATATTTTGGATCTTCTAAAGACCATAATTGGGACCAAAATTAGGGCAATCGCTTACATAATGCTCGAAAATTTGTTCTTTACAAATTTAATATTTTTTCATGTAATTTTTAAATTCTCACTCAAATTTGGGGCAGCTGCAGTTTATTCAACTTATGCTGATAAACAGCTTATCTTGATAATCTACTGATGATCAATTGATCTCTTAATCTATATTTTTCATTTTATATTAATTTTTTTATTATTTAAAAATTAAGCTTTTATAGTCCTCCATAGGAATTATTTATACCTGGGAGATTATTTTGGCACTTTTATAAATTCTAGGATTAAAACAACTCGTGTAAATAGTCGAGAACTGTTTTGGCACATTACTTTTTATAAATAATCATATATATATATATATATNACTTCATGAAGTACGAAGCAATCAATCATTGAATATATTTATGTTGTCTATGCATTCTGCGCTATTTTTTTTTCAAGCTTTTGTACCCTTCGCTTGCACTAGGGGTGTACACGAACCGAACATGAGCGAACAGAGCTCCTGTTTGTGTTTGGTTCGTTTGAAATTAAATCTGTTTGAAATAGGCTCGTGTTCAAATGTGTTTGTGAAATGGGTGCTCGTGTTCGGTTCGCTTTGTTTGAATTTAATTTGAATTGTTTGTATTGTTTGAATTGCTCGTGTTCATTTTGAAATGAGCGAAAATTTAAAAAAATAATAAATTTAATTATTTATTAAAAAATTATCAAAAAAAAACTCATAATCATGTCCGGTACTNTGCAAACGAACAACTTCTTATTCATTTTCGGTTCGTTTACAATTCGAACTAAAAAATCTTGTATGTGTTTGGATTGATTGTTTAACGAACGAATCGAACGCGAATTACTTATTGAACAGGACACGAGCAATTCACGAATGATGAGCCTTTTTGACAGCCTTAGCTTGCACTTTCGAGTACCATAAAACACTCCTTAAAAAATAAGCAAAGAGATTTGATACAATAAAAGGGTTAAAATGGTTCCTAGATCACTTGCATGGGCCCATTTTAACACCAAACTATAAATGTGTTCAATTAAATCTATTGAGTCCTCAAATATGACCCAAAATACCCCCTTTATTATATTATATTGGATCAAATCTAAGGAGTCAAATAGCTATTTTAGATCAAATTTGAGCCAAATGATTAAATTGATACATTATACAACCTGGAACGAAAAGAAAGCCTCATAAATAGTCTAGAAACTATTTATTATTTCTCTATCATAGAATTTTTTTCTATACAACATTAATCATTGGAGTCGAATTTTTTTCACTACAGATATGATCAATAGCTAGAAAAGAGAATTATGTGATGTTTGTGGATCCACTTCATATGAAAAATATTGTTGAGCCTGTGTTTACCCTATATTAATTTTGATAATGACAAATGCCCTTTACATATGTGGAATAATCATGCGCTTCAAGCTGAAAAAAAGCCAAAATGATGAATTATATTATTTAAAACAAAAATAAATGCTAAACAAGTCCAAAATTGCTGTCTAAAGTGTTCATCATTTATATTCCTTTTTCACACTAAAATGGAAGCACAATTACATTGCCAATCTTATCATGCTTAAGTCATTTCATGTAGCTTATAGAGATGCATTCATAGATTGCTTGGAAATTCATAGAACATGGTTTGAAATAATTAAAAATGCTAAGCAAAGGCACAAATCATATATGGGTAGAAATTGATTTGGACAGCGTTTGGTACATGAAACACGCTTTGTGGTATTGACCTAAATATGTATGACACTGATGTAGTATGAGGCAGGCTCGAGCTAAAACAAAGCAGATGATGATTTTTTAGCACGACATCAGACGAAGTCAATTTCAACTCACATGTACTCCGTCATTTGTCTAACATACTTAAACATAAGTGTTTGTGATATTACAAGAGTAAAAAAATACAAAAAATGAATCCACAATCATGTCCTTGAAAAGCATGCATGTTTTTAAGCGAACATGTATGTGCTTTAACTAGCATATTAAACGCTTAATCATAAGGTCCAAGAATACCATGCGGGCTTACTTGAAATATATTTCAAAATATGTCGCACCAAAAAAATTATAAATACTAATAGATTAAGAGCATGCATGTGCCCATTATTTATCTTAAGTACTTAAACTTAAACTTTTGAGAATAATGTGGAGGCTAAAGATGGATTCATATTAAAATTAAAGCTGTCTTGAAAAACATGTAATTATCTTAAAATATTATAAAATCTCTTCTTTAAAATCAAGTTAAAAAATTATTAAGTAATGCACACTCTCAAGTAAGCCGTCTTTTCTATAAGGCTGAGTGTTAAGTCTCAAATTGTCCAGTTCATTTCTCCTCCTCAGAAGAACTGGAGTTGATAAGACAAAACTTCCAATAAGTTAGTATGATCTTCCACTTGATAAAGGCTGGAGTGACAATACCAAGCCCTACTAAAATAGTCTGATTCTCCTAAAAAAACAAAGTTAATGGACTAGATATTTTTAATGATATTTAAGAAATAATTTTTCATTAAATGACAAATATAAGTACTTTAAATGTTCTTTAATGAACACTCCGAAAATGGCCATATTGATTATGAATCTTAATTAGACGTGCTATATTTTTAAATTATACTCAAAAGATTATTTGAATAAACTCAATTGATTCAAATTATCAGCTTGATCCTTTATAAACAGGATAAAGTCAAAAAGATTAAAAAATTATCTAAATCCTAATAATTACCTTTTTAATTGTGCACCTCAACCAAATGAGTCTATTTTTTGAAATTAAGCTTCAAAAGAAATGAACACAATCCTCTATAAGCAAAATAGAGTCGAAAAAATTCAAATATATTGAAAACTTCTCAATGATGCTCACGTTAAAAATGAAACACAATAGGAAGGGTCGATTCATGATTCATAAAATTAAAATTTTAAATTATCTAAAAAATGTTTAAATAAATCTAATACTAAAGTTTAAAGCAAAAAACTTATCCACCACTCATAATCGTTTGTCAGGAATGATAATTCCAAGATTAACCTGAACTTATAAGAAGCGAATGTTATATTAAGTATACTACTATATTCACACTCAAAAAGATATGTGTCAGTAAAGAAGTATGAGTTTTCTGTCATTATGGTTTAGCCATTTGACTTCATAAATGAAGCAATTACAACAATAGCCTGCTACCTGATGCTCTGGCCAAACAAACTTCATTATATTATAGTTTATATGTTCCTTAATGACTTTTTGTTCCTTTGGGTTGTCAATCATAGGGTATATCTGAAAGAACATAAAACCCTTTGTAAACTAAGGTCGGCTTTGAGTTATCCTCTTCGACAAACATCACCCCTGACTCATAAGGCTCCCTTAGACAAAATAACTAAAGACTGTTAACAAAGATCCTTCAATCAGATCGAGTCGACTACCTTCTTTGATTAAGTAGAGTAATGTACAAGATAACCCAGAACGATAGAACTATAGAAACTTGATCGATAGCATTCATCTCATCATCCGCACATAAGCTCATCATAATAAATTTCATAGTAAAAAAATTAACTTATTGTTATTATATGTTGAGTGATCCACGCCATAATGCTTAGCCTTAATTGAATGTGTTTTATTTATCAGGTAAAGCAATTAACCATTGAGTCTTGTGCCTACAAAAAATCTCAAACCTTAAATCTTAAAAATCCTCACAAATTGAGGGTAAAACCTATAGGTGGTGTCTTATATTCTATCTCATCTATCTTCTAAAAATTTGACCTAGAACCTCAACGTAAAACTCTCTCCATCATTTTCTAGAGAGACGGGATGCAAATTTTGAAGCCCGTAGTCAATTTTTGTTCTAGTGAGTGTAGTTTTGAGTAAAGAAAAAATATAATTGTCCTTGAGCCTAGAAAAAGGTCAAGTGCCCGATTAAGGAGGACAATTCTTTTGTGCATGCTAAGAAGCATCTTTTTATAACTTTTTTGATATAGTAATGAAATATGCCACTTTTCAAGGAAAAAGGCTGAAGTTTCCTCTATAAATTTGAGAGAAGAGTGAAGCTTATAATATCATCGGCCATAAGAGTTTATGAAGGTGTTTGGTTAAATTCTCAACTTGGGAGTGGGCATGGACTAAAAGAACTTTACCCCTATAAATCCTTGTCTTTTGTGTGGTTTGAAGTGCTTATTTTAAGTTTATGCTCTCAAAATCTCATGGAATTTGGTTAAATTCTCAACTTGGGAGTGGACATAGACTAAAAGAACTTAACCCTATAAATCCTTGTCTTTTGTGTGGTTTGAAGTGCTTATTTTAAGTTTATGCTCTCAAAATCTCATGTTTTCCATGCCTACTCCACACCAATCTAAGGAATGAATAATATTTCTTTTATAAAAATTTTAATAAAAGAGTTTATTATCCAACTCGCACTCCCCTTCCTTTAAATGTTCGCTTATTTCAAACAAATCATATCCGATTGGGTTATGCTTTAACTCCCGATAGTGATTATAGAGGGTAAATTTATTGGACATATGCCTGCTTATCCATTGTAGAGGCTAAGGGCGGCCATATAACATATGAATGGCTTACGTGTTTTATCTATGTGTAATTTAGAAAACTTTGTTAGCATATTTTCTATCATCTTGAGCTCTAGGAGAGTCAGTTATAAGGGAGGTAGTTGGTTATATGTTGTGTTGCCCTTACCCACCGATGTGCATGTACCATCATAGAGTCCCTCACACGAGCCAATAGCACATATAGATGTAGGGTTTTGTGCTTCACCTAAAGGACCTAAGTTGTGCCTTTCCTAAGAGATCAAGCTTTTAAGAGGGTTGGTGGTGCAAGTACTCTATAAGTTTAACAAAATTTACTTTAGAAGCTACATTTATATACTTCCAACTTAACAATATGGTGCAAGTTAAAATATTAAAAAATTGTGCATTCTAATTACAATATGCTTAAAATGTTCTCAGATTGGATTCACCAAAACTTCAGAATTCAGTATTAACAATAGAAAAGAGACTAACAAGGAAAAAAAACAATAAGTACCTCAAAGCGTTCTTCTTGAATAGCCTTCTTTAATAATCCCTTGAGGCGCAATACTGGTTCCTCCTCCTCAAAAGATTTTAAGGAATCCCGTATCCTTGCAGCCTCTTTATAATCCTTAAAAAAACAAATCATACAGATAAGATTACATAGAGCGAAAGATACCAATTACTTCAAAATATTCCTTTCTAACAATAGTGCCCAACAAGATTAACCAAGATTCATTCGAAAAAAAAGATAAAGCAGGTATTTAGTCGAAAAATTATTTCATTCACCTAAGAGCAATCATCTGGTTAAATTTAGTGAAAATAAAAGATAATCCAGCCACAAACGAAAACTTCATAATAGAAACTTAATTAACACACTGGATCAAAAAAGAAAGGTAAAACATTTGTGTGTAATCCAAACTCAACATATAAAATTATTGGCAAGATATGAACAAATGAAGAAAGTCTACACAGCTTTTCATGAGATAATCCTTCACCCTGGTCTCATTGGTTTGATATAGAAGCACAGGATTTAAAAAATCTTCATTGGGGTTGAATAGGCTTGAGATGGATCCCAGCAAGGTGCATAGACACTTCAGTACAAACCACTTATTACTCAAACTATCAAATATTACATCATTATGGTTTATACGCTACACTAAGCGTAAAAATTGAAGAAATCAGTACAAGTTGTTGTCAACATATCGACTTGACCCATTAGATATCGAAAGTATGCTTTACCCTACAAGGAAATAATTAGTTCCAACATACTTGCCATAAAGAATGCTTCACCTTCAAAAAGAATAATTTGTTTATGACAGATTTGTTTCACCTTAAAAGTATATTTTGATGCACATCAACAAAATCCATCAAAGAAAGTAAACATAAGAGGATTTAGGATGAAAAGCTCAGAAATTAGGCTTTCTGTTAAATGAGAGAAGAACTCCCGAACTAACTTGGCATCATTGAATGATGTAACGAGAAAATCTACCTCGGATTTGGCCGCCACGGCCAACTGCTTCTTGAGGAGAGCATAGTTCTGGCTCTTAGAAAGGAAAGAGGCGATCGGAGAAGAGAGCATCTTCCCATTCTCCGAACCATCTCTCTCGGAGGAAGAAGAATTGGAGGCAGACAGAATCACAAAACAAGGCTTCGTGCTTTCTCTGTGGCTCGCCCACTCTGTAGAGATCGTTGCAGGCTTCAAAGAGACCAGCTTAACACCTAAAGAGTGCATCATTCTGCCCTTATGTTTCCTCCACTTACACAGTTACAGTAGAGGAGATGAAGCCAAAAGCGAAAAGCGAAAAAATTAGAGTTGAAATAATCTAATATTTTATATTTTGGATCTTCTAAAGACCATAATTGGGACCAAAATTAGGGCAATCGCTTACATAATGCTCGAAAATTTGTTATTTACAAATTTAATATTTTTTCATGTAATTTTTAATTTCTCACTCAAATTTGGGGTGGCTGCAGTTTACACAACTTATGCTGATAAACGGATTATACTGATAATCTGCTGATGACCAGCTGAACTCTTAATCCATATTTTTCATTTTATATTAATTTTTTTATTATTTAAAAATTAAGTTTTTATAGTCCTCCCTAGGAATTATTTATACCCGGAAGATTATTTTGGCACTTTTATAAATTCTAGAATTAAAACAACCCGTGTAAATAGTTTGGGACTGTTTTGGCACATTACTTTTTATAAATAATTATATATATATATATATATATATATATATATATATATATATATATATATATATATATATATAT
>JXCR01060004.1:39981-58411 GCA_002079205.1 Phalaenopsis hybrid cultivar
TATATATATATATATATATCTATATGTATATATCCTAAAAAAAATCTAATCTCCCTAACCAGACCTTTTCCACCTCCTCTCTTCTTTTAACCGGATTTTAGAGTTCCTCTCGGCTCTCCGGTCATCCCTTCCCTCGCCTGTCTTAACCGACTTTTGTCGCCAATCATTTTGTCGGTAACCTCTTTTTGTTTAGCGGATTTTTTCCCCGCCCAAATGAGGATGCCTTGAGGCAAACCCCTCTTATTCTCGGCTATAAATACCCCCTCTGGGGAAAGGGTTAGGGACATTGTTTTTTATCTGAATGATTTGAGATTTTTTTTTACTGAGGTTGGCTTTATATTCTCTGAAAGTTGCTCGGAGAGTTTTCTTTATTTTTGGGTTGAATTTTCTTTCTCATCCGTATACTAAGGAAGAAAATCGATTTGGCTGACAATTTCTTTCGAGATTAGCTTCTTTCGTTCGTGGGTTCTAGAGGTTATTTTTGCTTGCTGCTTCTAAATTCTCTTAAATATTCTAGAGACCTTTAGTGGTAAGGACTTCCTCATTATTTTATAAATAGTTGAGTAAAGATTCTTTTATCGTTATATATATATAGCCATGAGGATTTAATTGAAGTGATTTTTCTTTTTTTTTGTTTCTTGAGAGCTTCTATGTATATAATATCACCTGAACTGGAAGGTTTGTTTAAGCTTCAAATCTCAAATGGATGAAGGTATTGGTTAGACTATGTTAANGCAGATTGGAGGAAGCCTTCAACAAGGTGCTCGTACAGATCTTAAAAGTAAATTTGAATAAAATTAAAAGAGGATGACACGAGCAGTTGTTGGAAGCCTTGTGGGTATGCTGAACAATGTTTATAACTCCTACGCAATATATGTTGTATTCCCTCATGTTGGGTCCGAGGCTATTTTTCCACTAGAAATACAATTCCATTCCCTCAAAGTGGCAGTAGCAAACAAAATCATNTCAGATTGGAGGAAGCCTTCAACAAGGTGCTCGTACAGATCTTAAAAGAAAATTTGAATAAAATTAAAAGAGGATGACACGAGTAGTTGTTGGAAGCCTTGTGGGTATGCTGGACAATGTTTTTAACTCCTACGCAATATATGTTGTATTCCCTCATGTATGGGTCCGAGGCTATTTTTCCACTAGAAATACAATTCCATTCCCTCAAAGTGGCAGTAGCAAACAAAATCATGACAAAATACAACACTAAACTCCACCTTGAAAAATTATGAAATTTCAAAGGAAAACAAATGTCGACAACAGATTTTCAAGCTCTAACAGGCCAAGATGATACAAGCCCGCCATAAGCTGGTTTTCCCAAGGACTTATAAAGTCGGCAATCTATTTCTCATTCTTAGGCGACCTATTCTTGCACACTGCAAGATAAGAGTGTGTCCTACCAGCCCTTGAATTATCAAGGTGAAAAGACTGATGTTGCTGATAAACAGGTGTTACTTGAAGAAGTACCATGCATCGTAAAGTCTTAAAGAACAAGTTTTAGATATAAAATATTGTTCTTAGAAACATTGATTTTGTGCTTTTCTAAACTGTCTAAATCCTAAAAATAAAAATAAGATAAAAAAATTAAAACTCACAAAACTTGAATCAAAATAAGACATGNCGCATCATAAAGTTTTAAAGAACAAGTTTTAGATATAAAATATTGTTCTTAGAAACACTGATTTTGTGCTTTTCTAAAACTGTGTCTAAATCCTAAAAATAAAAATAAGATAAAAAAATTAAAACTCACAAAACTTGAATCAAAATAAGACATGNACATCTGATCTTTTCGCTACCATTTAGATTGGAAGCGAGTCCCAGTGCTTTCCTCCCCAATGTAGCAGACATATTTTTATTTGTCACCACTTAGGTTGGATGTGAGTCCCAGTGCCTTCCTTCCTATCGTGACATTTATTCTCCTGTCACCTCTTAGCTCAGATATAACTTTCCCAGCGATATTTCGAGTTGATATAGTCTTCCTGCTTCACTTATTTCTCTACATCCTTTAAGATAAAGTTAAATCTTGATTCTTTTTCCACACATTCTTTGATATTATTATCAAATTTTGAATCTTCCCTTTGCACATATTTCAAAAGCAATTTGAAAATTCAAATCCATGACAGTGATTTCAAGATATGCTCGACAATTCCCAGTGAAAATCCTACTCCACCTCAATTCAAACTTGACATTCAATCTGTCCCAATATGGTTACTTGGGCATCCTTGAGGAATATAGTTGATCATTTCTGTCAACGCCAATAGGCGCATCGTGCTTGTGTAGCACACCACACCTATTGGGGGTCTATTTGTTGACCTCATTTTAAGGTCTTCCATTCTCTAGATATCCTAGGATCTGGCCTTAAGATTTTTCTATTTTGGCTCTCTTAGAGGACTAGACTGGGACCCACACCACTTAAAAATTCAAGTCATTTCTCCACTCCTTGCAGTTTCATATGGATGGTTTTAGATACTGAATATTCGATTGTGTCGATCAAAAAGCCGACATATTGAAGCTCAAATTGAACCCCTATAGAAAATTGATAGACATAGGTGACCCCGTCACGTGTACGACAATTGACTTGCCACTGCAAGCATCGTATTTGACTTTGGTTGTTGTTTATACGAGGACCGGTCAATATTTTCATCTTACTCGTTAAAAGGCTCCCATCNCAATCTGATCTTTTCGCTACCATTTAGATTGGAAGCAAGTCCCAGTGCTTTCCTCCCCAATGTAGCAGACATTTTTTTCTTTGTCACCACTTAGGTTGGATGTGAGTCCCAGTGCCTTCCTTCTTATCATGACATTTATTCTCCTGTCACCTCTTAGCTCAGATATAACTTTCCCAGCGATATTCCGAGTTGATATAGTCTTCCTGCTTCACTTATTTCTCTACATCCTTTGAGATAAAGTTAAATCTTGATTCTTTTTCCACACATTCTTTGATATTGTTATCAAATTTTGAATCTTCCCTTTGCACATATTTCAAAAGCAATTTGAAAATTCAAATTCAATTCCCAGCGAAAATCCTACTCCACCTCAGTTCAAACTTGACATTCAATCTGTCCCAATATGGTTACTTGGGCATTCTTGAGGAATAGAGTTGATCATTTCGGTCAACGCCAATAGGCGCATCGTGCTTGTGTAGCACACCACACCTATTGGGGGTCTATTTGTTGACCTCATTTTAAGGTCTTCCATTCTCTAGATATCCTAGGATCTGGCCTTAAGATTTTTCTATTTTGGCTCTCTTAGAGGACTAGACTGGGACCCACACCACTTAAAAATTCAAGTCATTTCTCCACTCCTTGCAGTTTCATATGGACGGTTTTAGATACTCAATATTCGATTGAGTCGATCAAAAAGCCGACATAATGAAGCTCAAATTGAACCCATATAGAAAATTGAAAGACATAGGTGACCCCGTCACGTGTGCGATAATTGACTTGCCACTGCGAGCATCTTATTTGACTTTGGTTGTTGTTTATACGAGGACCGGTCAATATTTTCATCTTACTCGTTAAAAGGCTCCCATCGGGTCAAAATAATTTCATTTGACGCGCCACACATGAATCAATGTTAATTTGGCGCGATCGTCGACAAATTTGTCCAAATGACCCCGGGTGATGAAATGGACCACGCCGTCGCATCTATAACGTCGATTTTAGCTAGGTACGACATCTATTTTGTTCGGGCGCCGCGTACAAATGAATCGCACAAAATTTGATTTTTTATTTATATATATATATATATATATATATATATATATATANTCCGAAAAAAAATCTAATCTCCCTAACCAGACCTTTTCCACCTCCTCTCTTCTTTTAACAGGATTTTGGAGTTCCTCTCGGCTCTCCGGTCATCCCTTCCCTCGCCTGTCTTAACAGACTTTCGTCGCCAATCATTTTGTCGGTAACCTCTTTTTGTTTAGCGGATTTTTTCCCCGACCAAATGAGGATGCCTTGAGGCAAACCCCTCTTATTCTCGGCTATAAGTACCCCCTCTGGGGAAAGGGTTAGGGACATTGTTTTTCATCTGAATGATTTGAGATTTTTTTTTACTGAGGTTGGCTTTATATTCTCTGAAAGTTGCTCGGAGAGTTTTCTTTATTTTTTGGTTGAAACTTCGTTCTGATCTGTATACTAAGGAAGAAAATCGATTTGGCTGATAATTTCTTTCGAGATTAGCTTCTTTCGTTCGTGGGATCTAGAGGTTATTTTTGCTTGCTGCTTCTAAATTCTCTTAAATATTCTAGAGACCTTTAGTGGTAAGGACTTCCTCATTATTTTATAAATAGTTGAGTAAAGATTCTTTTATCGTTATATATATATAGCCATGAGGATTTAATTGAAGTGATTTTTCTTTTTTTTTGTTTCTTGAGAGCTTCTATGTATATAATATCACCTGAACTGGAAGGTTTGTTTAAGCTTCAAATCTCAAATGGATCAAGGTTTTGGTTAGACTATGTTAATTGAGCTTTACTGTTTTGGATTTATGGAGTATATTGGATTCCCTTCTACTGTTGAAACACATTTTTGCTGTAATATAATTAAGTTAAGCATGAATTTTCTTGGAAAAATAAATACTGCTTGCGATTCATTTTGGGATTTGGAAGTCTTTGTTTGCTATTGTAGCTAGAATAGAGTTTTTCTTCCTTCCTCACACCTTTGGCCATCTAACCTGAGGCTCATTTTCTTGCTGAAATTCTTTTACACCTTGACTTGGATGAATAAGAGCTAAAGATGAAATTTTTGGTCATGAATTAATGGATTTAAGATTCTTTGCGATGTATATCCTTTTGAAAAGCATTATATCTATATCGGTGTTTTGATTCTTATATTAAACTTGTTAGATTCTTTTTTTTTTTCTCACAAACCAGTAAGGGATTTCCTTCCCTTGACCCTTGCTTTGATGTTCAATAAACATGAACAGATTTCTTGGTTATTTGATAGGTTTGTAGTCCTTTATTATTTTCATATATACATGTTTATATATGCAGATTTTGGGTGAATAATTAATGCAATTGTTGTATGTGTACATATTTAACACCCCAAAATAGCAATCTCTTTACGCATTCCTTATTATTCTTAAACCTGGATGGTCGTGAAATTTGTTTGAAGGCAGAGATGCACATTTATTAGTTAAATCCAATGCCAAATAAACAAGATTATATATTCATATATTTTTTTTTAAAATTAATAAACATTTATACAGCCCAAATCCCTTATATCATGAAACATATACAACTTTTGAAAAATGGTAGACACTTCCCCTTGCATAGTTGAAGTCTAATGACATATGTCTAGGAAATGAAGTTTGGATTTTAGATATGAAAATACATAAGGATTGTGTGGTATGCATAATTTTAAGTAGTTTGTTTATTTCCTTAATTGATAAATTTGACTGCACAAGAATATAAGCATGTACCTTGTACATTCTGATACAGATTTTTACAATCTTATGTTGAATATTATTCTCATACAAATTTTTCTGTGTGCCTTTGTGAGGTAAACCTGACCGCGGTCAAGGCATTGGAGGAGCATGAAATCACCCTGGAGCAGACAAGACAGGACGACNGATTTTGACAATCTTATGTTGAATATTATTCTCATACAAATTTTTCTGTGTGCCTTTGCGAGGTAAACCTGACCGCGGTCAAGGCATTGGAGGAGCATGAAATCACCCTGGAGCAGACAAGATAGGACGACATCAAGCTTTGCATCGGTGAGATCAATCCAAAACCACTTGTCTTTTATTTTAAAATCTTTTCTTAAATTTTAAATTCTTAATATCAATATTGAAACATTTAAAATTACAAACTTTCAAACCCAAATCAACAAAAATAAACACCAGTTCAAAACACATTGTAAAAGAACATATTAAATATCTGTAATAGGTCATTTTAGATATGTTCTCTCTTCTCTCTCCTCTTCTCGGAACGAGATGATGACGTGGTCGGTTGACCATTCATCTCCAGACAAGGGTCGAGACTACAATAGAGAGACAGCNTTGTAATAGGTCATTTTAGATATGTTCTCTCTTCTCTCTCCTCTTCTCCGAACGAGATGATGACGTGGTCGGTTGACCATTCATCTCCAGACAAGGGTCGAGACTACAATAGAGAGACAGCAGAAGAAGCTTTGGCTGAATTTCAAAAGATTTAAATAACATACCTATAGGATATCGAGGTTGTCCGTCTTGCACGACGTAAATCCTCACACTATCTTTTAAGACTTTCTACTATTTTATATCATACGATATGAGTCCTAAAATTTTTAGGCTTTCAAGGTTGTCGGCTGGCACTACAAAAATCCTCATATTTTGTCAGTCTAGTTGCATATGACATGCAGACACAAGTCCCGAATATCTAAATAATTTACAAGACTGAAATATCACGTAATTTCTCTTTCAAAGACGTAAAGCCAAATCATAGATTAGTTTGAGATGTCACTGAACATTCTTCAGTATCTTCGACATCTCTTACTTTTCATTCCTTTGGATTTTGGAAATAATTGTTCTTACTTGAACTTATCCTATTTGAATTTTCCTATGAACAATCGTAGAAACTTTAACGTTAAATTCTTGAAGAAGAAACCTCTGATCATTATCTAGAGTTTTCTTAAGTGACTTCGGTTGTCTAAGATGTAATTAATTTTAAGGGTTAGCCTCCATAGGGAATTAAGAACCTAGAATAATCTAAACCCTATCTAATCTGTGTATTAGATAGAGGGATTTTTCAGCTATAAATTTTGTAGACCAAAAATAGAGTCCTAAACTTTTATGTTTAGATTGTTAAGCCTACTAATAAGTGATACGTTCATCCTTTGAGATGATATATCATTTATGGTATCATGCTCAACTATTTAAACTATTAGATATATGAGATCTACCCGGTCTCNTAGATTTAAATAACATACCTATAGGATGTCGAGGTTGTTCGTCTTGCACGACGTAAATCCTCACACTATCTTTTAAGACGTTCTACTATTTTATATCATACGATATGAGTCCTAAACTTTTTAGGCTTTCAAGGTTGTCGGCTGGCACTACAAAAATCCTCATATTTTGTCAGTCTAGTTGCATATGACATGCAGACACAAGTCCTGAATATCTAAATAATTTACAAGACTGAAATATCATATAATTTCTCTTTCAAAGACGTAAAGCCAAATCATAGATTAGTTTGAGATGTCATTGAATATTCTTCAGTATCTTCGACATCTCTTACTTTTCATTCCTTTGGATTTTGGAAATAATTGTTCTTACTTGAACTTATCCTATTTGAATTTTCCTATGAACAATCGTGGAAACTTTAACGTTGAATTCTTGAAGAAGAAACCTCTGATAATTATCTAGAGTTTTCTTAGGTGACTTCGGTTGTCTAAGATGTAATTAATTTTAAGGGTTAGCCTCCATAGGGAATTAAGAACCTAGAATAATCTAAACCCTATCTAATCTGTGTATTAGATAGAGGAATTTTTCAGCTATAAATTTTGTAGACCAAAAATAGAGTCCTAAACTTTTATGTTTGGATTGTTAAGCCTACTAATAAGTGATACATTCATCCTTTGAGATGATATATCATTTATGGTATCATGCTCAGCTGTTTAAACTATTAGATATATGAGATCTACCCGGTTTCATCATTTTCAAATATATATATATATATATATATACCATTTTCACAAAATTAAAATTACATTATATATTATACTAAATTTAAATTTTAAAATCTTATTTTTGAAAGAAAAATAGCCGACAATAATTTAAATGAAAGAGCGATATACCTCAAACGATGTATCTATCCCAAAGGGTAAACACAAGTCTTGAAGGTGAGGCTCGATCAAATAAACTAAGAAAGGTATGACGTCTGTTTGGTCTGCGAAACCGTTTTATGTGCCGAAAATTTCCCCTATTTAATATGAAGAATTAAAAAGGGTTTATATTAAGCTGGGTTCGGATGAGCTTCCTTTAAGGGCAAGCCCCTATAGTTAATTACATCTTAGATAACCGAAGTCACCTAAGAAAACTCTCGATAAAAATCAGGAAATATTATCTTCAAGTATTTTAAAAGAATAGGACTTTTCAACGATATTGGACAAAGAGGTGTGAAATTAGATTGGCTCAAATTTGGAGCATTTTATTTTTGGATTCTAAAGGAGGAGGAACTAGGGGATGTCATGGATCTGAAGAAGAGCCTCAGTGACTTCCCAGTCTATCTTATTGTTTGGCTTTAGTTTTGAGGAGAAATATTTAGATGTTTCATTCTGCTTATTTTATTAGTTTAAAGCTTACATTCGTGTGAAATGATCACACAAATAAACTGTAAGATGTGAGGATTTAGATCATGACAAACGAAAACCTCATAATCTTAAGAGGAGTTAGGGCTTATATTGTACAATAGAGTTGTACACAGGCCTAAAGATGAGGTGAGGATTTATGTTGCATATGAAAACGACCTCAAAGTTCTATGGCTTTGGTTGTTTAGAAGGAATTTTTTTAGTTGGGGAAGACATGTTTGACTGTTGAAGATGGCCTTGCTACCCACCATGCTAGATCTAAGGTCCTTGCCATGGCGAGTTTAAGTTTTCTAGGGTGTCAAGTTATGATGTCAAATCAGATGACCCTATGGTTGAAGTTCTTTAAATGTTATGGGGGATGTTAAGTTTATTTGAGCGACATTGGTTAGGATCCTACAATTCCCTCATTTTGGCACCACTTTATTTATATTAGATTCACTTAGTCCAAATGAATTTACTAAACTCAACTCAATGAGTTTCATGCTTTCATTTAGACTGTGGGAAGCCTCGTTAGCAACCGTAGGTTACCTCCTCCAATGGATTCTCGATCATTCGATAGAGACATCTTAATTTAGTTGTAGTTGAAGTTTTTTGTGATGTTTCTGATTAAATTTTGAGTTGTTTTAAATTTTTAATGTTGTGGCGATGAATTTTATCTTGGTTGATTTTAGTTTTGATTTTGGGTTTTGGGTTTGTCGCTATCCAAGCAGTTTTGGTTTTAATGTAGGGTGACATTGTTGTTTAGCATGCAGATTTTGTAAGCATAAAAAGTATAGTATGAAAGTACAAAAAAGAAGACATTGTAAACTATAAAAAAGTGTACCTGGCGAGTCTTCTTGTTTCACAACCTAAAACTCAAAATGCATGTGAGAGCATTTTATATAAAGCAATAAAGTAAGGTTTTAATGATCTACCCAACCCTAGGTCATATCTTGGGGGGTCCCTATTCATTTGATTAAGGATGATTTTTGTAAGCAAAACATATTAAGTTTAGTAGACCTTTGAGATATCCAATAGATATGTGGAAAGAAGCAGGTCCATGCTTCCCTCTCACTCCCTGGTTAAAAGTCTCGAGCTCATTTAAACTTGTTATGTTGCTTAATTACCCATCCTATAAATACCTTTAATGCTCAATGAACATTGATGTTTCAATTATCCTTATGAGTAGGGTAATTATCAATTATAATTTAATTTGAGGATTATGTGTAGTCCCTTAAAGGGGCAAGTTAATATTATCAAGTCACTTAGCCAACTTTTTAATTTGGGCTTGTATTTCTTAAGGATTTTCAATTTTAATTATGTTTACTTTTCTAATCCTAATTTAATCAGATTTGATTTAGCTTATGTCACTACTAAGCCCCTTTAGACTTTTGATAGATGTCTTAGTTATGGAGGTGGCGACTGGCTTGGTGCATGCTCTGCTAGGGTTTTCATGGACTGTCTAAGGTTGGTGGGGATCTCCATCCCTTCTCTACTCACTTTTTTCCCTCTTTCCTCTTCGCTTGGAAGCTTCTTCTCTGGTTTTTCTGCTTCCTGGATTTTTTCTCTTTCAAGTGGCTGTTGGGGTACTGTTCCATTAATGTGGAGTGCTGATGGCTGAACAAAGCAATGTGGATTTGACCACTAATATTCAATGGGCAAAGGCTACTTTTGTTGATGTTGTTGGAAAAGGCTTTGACCCTATTAAAAATTTTGATGATTTAGTTTTCCCTCAAAGCTACCATGAGGTGGCTGACCCCATCATTAAACCTCTGAGCAGGAAGAGTGGTAAAATGGCCATCTTTTATAATGAGGAGGATATTCAAAGCCTGATTGAAAATTGCAAATTTACTCTTATAGGTAAATTTCAGCTAGGTCATCCTAAAATGGAAGGTATAAGGAAGTTCTTTGATGGAATTAAACTTAAAGAAGCTTGGAGAGTTGGCCTTATTGATGGCAGACACATTCTTATCCATTTAACAAGAGAAGATGATTATGCTAGAATCTTCTCTAAACAGGTTTTATAGATTGACGACAACACAATGAACATTTTAGAGTGGTCTACTGATTTTGATCCTAGCAAGGAACTCCCTATAGTCCCTATTTGGTTCAAACTTTAGGTCTAAAACTTCATTTTTTCAACCATAAAGTCTTGTTTAACATTTGATAGGCCTTAGGTAAACCCCTCAAACTAGAGGTTCCAACTTTTAATTTATCTAGACCATCAATAGCTAGAATCCTAGTTGAAAGGGACCTAACTCTCCCAGCAGTTGAAGAAATTTGGCTGGGAACTGAACATAATGGGTATTGATAGAAAATCATTGATGAACAGAAGCCTTACTATTGCTTCCACTGTTGTATGTTTGGGCACACTGATAATAGGTGTTTTAAACTACACCCTCACCTCAGGAAATCTAATCATGGGGTTCTAAAGCCTATGGAACCATTGGTAGANGAGAGCCTCAGTGACTTCCCAGTCTATCCTATTGTTTGGTTTTAGTTTTGAGAAGAAATATTTAGATGTTTCATTCTACCAATTTTATTAGTTTAGAGCTTACATTCGTGTGAAATGATCACACAAATAAACTGTAAGATGTGAGGATTTAGATCATGACAAACGAAAATCTCATAATCTTAAGACGAGTTAGGGCTTATATTATACAATAGAGTTGTACACAGGCCTAAAGATGAGGTGAGGATTTATGTTGCATATGCAAACGACCTCAAAGTTCTATGGCTTTGGTTGTTTAATCTAAGGAAGGAATTTTTTTAGCTGGGGAAGACATGTTTTACTGTTGAAGATGGCCTTGCTACCCACCATGCTAGATCTAAGCTCCTTGCCATGGCGAGTTTAAGTTTTCTAGGGTATCAAGTTATGATGTCAAATCAGATGACCCTATGGTTGAAGTTCTTTAAATGTTATGGGGGATGTTAAGTTTATTTGAGCGACATTGGTTAGGATCCTACAATTCCCTCGTTTTGGCACCACTTTATTTTTATTAGATTCACTTAGTCCAAATGAATTTACTAAACTCAACTCAATGAGTTTCATGCTTTCATTTAGACTGTGGGAAGCCTTGTTAGCAACCGTAGGTTACCTCCTCCAATGGATTCTCAATCATTCGATAGAGACATCTTAATTTAGTTGTAGTTGAAGTTTTTTTTGATGTTTCTGATTAAATTTTGAGTTGTTTTATATTTTTAATGTTGTGGCGATGAATTTTATCTTGGTTGATTTTTGTTTTGATTTTGGGTTTTGGGTTTGTCGCTATCCAAGCAGTTTTGGTTTTAATGTAGGGTGACATTGTTGTTTAGCATGCAGATTTTGTAAGCATAAAAAGTATAGTATGAAAGTACAAGAAAGAAGACATTGTAAACTATAAAAAAGTGTACCTGGTGAGTCTTCTCGTTCCACAACCTAAAACTCAAAATGCATGTGAGAGCATTTTATATAACGCAATAAAGTAAGGTTTTAATGATCTACCCAACCCTAGGTCATATCTTGGTGGGTCCCTATTCATTTGATTAAGGATGATTTTTGTAAGCAAAACATATTAAGTTTAGTAGACCTTTGAGATATCCAATAGATATGTGGAAAGAAGCAGGTCCATGCTTCCCTCTCACTCCCTGGTTAAAAGTCTCGAGCTCATTTAAACTTGTTATGTTGCTTAATAAACCATCCTATAAATACCTTTAATGCTCAATGAACATTGACGTTTCAATTATCCTTGTGAGTAGGGTAATTATCAATTATAATTTAATTTGAGGATTATGTGAAGTCCCTTAAAGGGGCAAGTTAATATTATCAAGTCACTTAGCCAACTTTTTAATTTGGGCTTGTATTTCTTAAGGATTTTCAATTTTAATTATGTTTACTTTTCTAATCCTAATTTAATCAGATTTGATTTAGCTTATGTCACTACTAAGCCCCTTTAGACTTTTGATAGATGTCTTAGTTATGGAGGTGGCGGCTGGCTTGGTGCATGCTCTGCTAGGGTTTTCATGGACTGTCTAAGGTTGGTGGGGATCTCCATCCCTTCTCTACTCACTTTTTTCCCTCTTTCCTCTTCCCTTGGAAGCTTCTTCTCTGGCTTTTCTGCTTCCTGGATTTTTTCTCTTTCAAGTGGCTGTTGGGGTACTGTTCCATTAATGTGGAGTGCTGATGGCTGAACAAAGCAATGTGGATTTGACCACTAATATTCAATGGGCAAAGGCTACTTTTGTTGATGTTGTTGGAAAAGGCTTTGACCCTATTAAAAATTTTGATGATTTAGTTTTCCCTCAAAGCTACCATGAGGTGGCTGACCCCATCATTAAACCTCTGAGCAGGAAGAGTGGTAAAATGNCTGGATAATGAAAAGCTGATGAATGCTATTTGTATGCAGGAGAAATTCTATGCTCAAAAGGCTGCTAAGAACAGATTCTGTGAAGGGGGCAGAAACATTAAGTACTTTCATTCTTGTATCAACTATAGGAGGAGAAGCAACACCATTCAAAATATTAAAGATCCCTCCGGGCACTAGATTCAATCTGAAGACTTAATTGCAACTAGTGTTATTTAGTATTTTAAAACTCTATTCACTCAACCTCCTGTCACTAGACTTCCAATGCAGCAAGTTCTATTTGATCAGAGTTACACAAGAAACCTGGACTTGACATCTATCCCAGGGGAATTGGAAATTTGGTCAGCCCTGACCTCAATTGACAACTCCAAAGTGGCAGGCCCAGATGGATTCTCAGTAATTTCTACAATAAAGCTTGAAAGATCATTAAAGGGGATATTATTGAGGCAGTACAAAGCTTTTTCAAAGGGATGGATTTGACTAACTAGTTTAAATGTTCTACCATCACCTTGATTCCCAAAAATAACTCCAAGCTTATTTGGGATCAGTTCAGGCCTATTACTCTCACTAATGTACTATAAAAAATTATTAGCAAGGTTATATCCAACAGATTGCAGCCTCATTTACCTCATCTCATCTGTGAAAATCAATCAGCTTTTGTGCAAGAAAGAAGTATAGTGGAGAATGTCCTCTTGGCTCAAGAATTAGTCGTAGATTTGGACAAACAGTGTAGAGGAGGGAATCTAATTTTCAAACTTGACAGCCAAAAGGCCTATGATACCATACACTTGGATTTCATTAAGGAGGTGCTATCAGCAAGGGGATTCTCTCAACCCTTTATTTTCTTGATCCTAAGGTGGCTTACTAATACTTATCATTCTATTTTTATTAATGGAAGTCTCATGGCTTCTTCAGTGCTTCTAGAGGCATCAAGCAAGGTGACCCTTTATCCCCAACTATCTTCATACTTGCTTTTGATTACTTATCTAAACGGTTGAATCATTTAATGGTCAAAGCTCCTCACTCTTTATATAGCCACATATCTAACATTGTTGTTAACCACTTAGCCTTTGCTGGTGATGAATTACATTTGCCAAAGCCACTAAACGTGATGTTAAATTGCTTTTCCAATGTCTGAAGAATTTTCAAGTTAGCTCTCGAATGAAGTTTCATATACAGAAATGCCAAGTAGTATTCAGTAAAAGGGTGAAACTATAAATCAAGCATTGGCTTTCAGATCTTACTGGCTTTTGCTCTAGTCCTCTTCCTTTGAAGTACTTAGGTACTTTATTGCTAAAAGGGAGGAATAGGCAAGTCCAATTTGATGATATTCTACTTCAAGTCCAAGATAAACTCAACAACTGGTCTATTGCTTTCCTCTCTAATGAGGGAAGAATTACACTCCTCAAAAGTATTTTGGCAGATCTTCCATCTTTTATATCACAAGTTTCTATTATGAAGAAATCCATTCAAACTACTCTTGAAAGAACTTTCAACAGATTCCATTGTGCAGGCCAGAGAAAGCAAGTGCATTGGGTGAGATGGCAAATAGTTTGTGGTAGTGCTAGAGATGGAGGACTGGGGTTTAAAAGTTTCCAGCAGATCTCCCAAACCAACTTTTGCAAAATTTGGGTTATTTTTAGAGCACAGAGTTCCATTTGGGCTAAATTCTTGAAAGTTAAGTACTACAAAGATCTGCATCCTTCTCTTGTGACTAATAGTTTGGGGGATTTAAGAACTTGGAAGAATATGCTGAAGATGAGAACTAAGGTTGAACAACTTTTCATTTGGAATCTAGAGGAAGGCAGACTTAAAGTTTGGCTAGATAATTGGACTGGAGAAGGCATCCTCCCTCCATTAACTGGCTCTCAATTCAACCCTACAACANAGTTGAACAACTTTTCATTTGGAATCTAGAGGAAGGTAGACTTAATGTTTGGCTAGATAATTGGACTGGAGAAGGCATCCTCCCTCCATTAACTGGCTCTCAATTCAACCCTACAACACATGTGGCTGACCTTTGGTCTGATGGTGAATAGAATTAGCAAGCTCTTCAGAATATACTTGATAATAGATTACTCAATATTGTCCTGAAGAAACCTATTGACAGATACAAGAAGGATAAACTTATTGTGAAGAAGAAGGTCTCCCAGACTTTTTCAACATCCATTGCTAACTTTTGTTTTCCTCAACAAGAGATTTCCTAAACTAAAAGTGTTTAGAACAAGTTCCTTTCTCCTTCCATGGCCTTTTTCTCTTGAAAATTATTCTATGGCTTCATTCCCACTAATGATATTTTAAAACTGAAAGGCTTTGAGCGGCCCTTCAAGATGCTGCATGTGTAAAACTGAAGGGGAATCCCTCCACCATTTGTTCTTCAAATGCTCTAAAGTTCAGCAAGTCTGGAATCTCTTGTTACCTAAACTGAAACTTAATACCATTCAGTTGTCTTGGGATGATTTTATAATAAGCTGCAAAGACTTGCAGGATCAATCTCTCCCTCCCATCCCTTATATCATTGCTTGGTTTGTTTGGATGGCCAGAAATNTAGGTCTAAAACTTCATTTTTTCAACCATAAAGTCTTGTTTAACATTGGATAGGCCTTAGGTAAACCCCTCAAACTGGATGTTCCAACTTTTAATTTATCTAGACCATCAGTAGCTAGAATCCTAGTTGAAAGGGACCTAACTCTCCCAGCAGTTGATGAAATTTGGCTGGGAACTGAACATAATGGGTATTGATAGAAAATCATTGCTGAACGGAAGCCTTACTATTGCTTCCACTGTTGTATGTTTGGGCACACTGATAATAAGTGTTTTAAACTACACCCTCACCTCAGGAAATCTAATCATGGGGTTCTAAAGCCTATGGAACCATTGGTAGAGCTTGAGAGGGATAGGGCAACTATTGAGAGCCCTGATCAAATCATTTCTGGGGTTTAATGCCAAAGGTCCTGAAGAAATTTTTCAGACCACCAATGTTGCCGTGGTCATTGAGATTGAAAATGCAGACAATAATATAGCCACTACTAGTCCTAACCATCTTCTGATTGCAATGACTGATAATTTATCCAAGGATGAAGTTGGCCCCTCAAAAAGTCATCATGAACCACTTGCTGTACAGATCTCAGCTAGTGATACTACTGCCCATGAACCTTTTGTTTTAGAGCCCCTGTATTCTCAATTGTATGTTGGAGAGGTTGTTCATAAGGATTATCAAGTGGACTCCACATTAGTTGAAGTTTTATAGACTGCTGAATGGCAAACCCAAAAAATAAGAAAAAAGAAAAAGGGAAACCAGGAGTTAAACAATGTGAAGGGAGGAACATATTCACTCAGAGACAGAAATAATTATATGGAAACCAAGGAANTAAAAAGTCATCATGAACCATTTGTTGTACAGATCTCAGCTAGTGATACTACTGCCCATGAACCTTTTATTTTAGAGCCCCTGTATTCTCAATTGTATGTTGGAGAGGTTGTTAATAAGGATTATCAAGTGGACTCCACATTAGTTGAAGTTTTATAGACTGCTGAATGACAAACCCAAAAAAATAAGAAAAAAGAGAAAGGGCAATCAGGAGTTAAACAATGTGAAGGGAGGAACATATTCACTCAGAGACAGAAATAATTATATGGAAACCGAGGAAGCCATGGCCAATTCTAGAAGGAGGGGTAAATCCATCTCCTTTGGATGATAAACCTTTTGTGTTGGAATGTTAGGGGACTGGCGCATCCTAAATCCCTTAACAGACTTATTGCTTTGGGTAGGATGTATAAGTTTTGGTTTGTTGCTATTTTGGAGCCTATGGTGTCCAAATATCCTCAAAAAATTCTCTGGCTTTCTCATTTTGGTAATCTGAATAATAAAATTTGATTACTCCATAGATAGGAAGTAAGGTGCCAAATTTTNACATCCTAAATCCCTTAACAGACTTATTGCTTTGGATAGGATGTATAAGTTTTGGTTTGTTGCTATTTTGGAGCCTATGGTGTCCAAATATCCTCAGAAAATTCTCTAGCTTTCTCATTTTGGTAATCTGAATAATAAAATTTGATTACTCCATAGATAGGAAGTAAGGTGCCAAATTTTGTGGGATCATCCATAATTCCTTCACATCAAATTTAATTTTGGGGGTCAAGAAGGTCTGGCTACATTTGTTTATGGTGGAAGCTCATCAAGAGAAAAAGTGGAGCTGTGGGAGTGCATTCATATTATCAGCAATTCCTGTAACTCCTTATGGCTGGTGGGTGAGGATTTCAACTCCATTTCTGCCCCTTCTGAAAAGTTAGGTGGCAACCCACCTGATTCCAAATCTATGAACAACTTTAATAATAACATTAGCTTAGCTTGCTTACTTNCAATTCCTTCACATCAAATTTAATTTTGGGGGTCAAGAAGGCCTGGATACATTTGTTTATGGTGGAAGCTCATCAAGAGCAAAAGTGGAGCTGTGGGAGTGCATTCATATTATCAGCAATTCCTGTAACTCCTTATGGCTGGTGGGTGAGGATTTCAACTCCATTTCTGCCCCTTCTGAANCAAAATGTTTTTAAAAGTCATTTGAATCATTAAATAGGGGTATTAAATTGGTGAGTTATTCACACCCAAAACCCTGCCCCTAAGTCTAGGATCATTTAATTTGATAAACTCCCAAAGTTTGATAATTTAAGGAAATTATAAATTTATCCTTTAATTAATAAAAATGAGATTGGTTTCTACCATTTAATCCCCTTGTGTTTCAATCATCCAAATATATTGATTAGGATCAGAGGTTACCCATTCCCCTTTCTTGAATTAAGCCTAAATATTAATTAAGGCAAAATTTCCAAAATTACACTTTTGCCCCTAAGGCTCTAATACTTAATAATTCATCAAATTTAATTTTAATGACTTTCGAATTTTCATCTAACCTCTCTCATGGGTCAATTAAAAAATCAGAGGAGAAAATGTGATTTTTCAAATTTTAATTTAATTTTCATATTTATTTATATGCAAGGAATAAGATTTTNCGAATTTTCATCCAACCTCTCTCATGGGTCAATTAAAAAATGAGAGGAGAAAATGTGATTTTTCAAATTTTAATTTAATTTTCATATTTATTTATATGCAAGGAATAAGATTTTTTCAAGAGAATTCTTTAACTCAACCAAGGTAAAGCCTAATCCCTTGAAATTTTTACTAGAGGTAGATTTAGACTAGAGAATCATTGAGACCAAATTTCATGATTTATTGAGTTTTATTTGAATTATAGGAATTATTTTAAATTTTGGAGCATTTATTAATTATAAAATGTTTTAAATGTGTAATTTTAAGTTTTATATTTTTATTAAATCTCCCTGAATTCAAGAAACCCAGGGAAACAAATTTTACTTTTTTTGACTTTTCTTTGAATTGTTGGAATTATTTTAGTGAAAATCCATTTTTAGCCTTTAAAAATTAATTTAAGCTTCAAAATTCAATACCTTCAGTTAGAAAATTAGGAAAAATACTCCAATTATTCTTAAGTGCTTAGGAAAAAATTTAGAACATTTTCTTGAATTTTATTATTTTTGAGACTTTTTTATCATTTTTTTAATTATTTAAATATTAAAAATAGGCTAAAAATGAAGTTTTTATTTTAATTACCATTTTATTTTTAGAAATCTCATCTAATCACAGAGAACTGCAAAAACTAATTTTAATAATTTTTTGAGTTATATTTTAATTATCAAAAATCATTTTAGGGTTAAAAATGACACTTAACTTATAAAATCAATTTGAGTTATCAAATGAGCTCCACATGTTTTAAAATTTTTATG
>JXCR01060004.1:81637-93476 GCA_002079205.1 Phalaenopsis hybrid cultivar
ATATGCACTTAATTCCATGAATGAAATACTCCTTCATGGACTTAAATGTGATTCTCACTCTGTTGTAGAACTCATACTCCATTTCCCAAATCATATGATTCACAATGTATTTTAACAATTCAATTGGCCAGATCAAAAAGTAAATTAAGAACGGAGTTCAAAAACCATCACATTTTTTTTTATATTTTAATATTGGCACACCCAATTTTTTTTTCATTTCACCATATCTCAGAGTAGGGAGAAAGATAAAGGAAACTACTCAGACTTCATGAGAAAGATTAAATAAAACATAAATTTCATATATAAAAGAAAGTTCATACAATAATAATAAACAAGCAACACTTATCTTAAACTCTTTCTTAAAGTAAATCCTTTGTAGACTCTATTAGGAAATGTAGGAAGAACAAATCTCTCACTTCTGTCCCTCACCAACACTCTTAGAGAAGAATTCACACTTAAACTCACCTCAGAAAACTCAAATTTATAAAGAAAATAAATGATTAATGGTGTGGAATGGCGTGGAAGAAAGTGGAAAGCGGTTAAAGGTTGCAAAGGGGTGTGAAAAGGTGAAGGAGGGGGATATTTTATGATCAATTTTGGTTCTAAATAGAGCCTAAGGTCGGTTTTCCAAAAGGTGCATCCAAAAACTCTTCAAAAAGTGTCCAAATTCATCAAATATTATAGAAATAGGGTCTACGCCGACACTGGCTCCGTCGACGCCCATTCTGGTGTCGTCAACACAAGTGGTTTCTAAATAAAATCCATGCTCTCTGTCAAACGGCACCGTTGACGTCCAGTCTGGCACTGTCGGTGCAAAGAAATTCTTCAAAAACTCTGTTTTGACTCTAAACTCCATCTTTGCTCCCTTTTTTCTGTAAGTCCTAAAAAATAACCTGCAATAAAACATGAATAATATTTTCCTTTAAAGTGTAATATCATCAAAAATGAGTATAAAATATGGGTCTAAAATGCATATATTTTTGGTGTATCAAAATCCCCCAAACTTAAATGNGTAGAAGGAGACTTTAATTGCATTACTTCACCTACGAAAAAAGGGGCGGGTGACCTTTTTTGGCTTACTCCATGACTAATTTATTGATTTCATCATTGATGCAACTCTTTTTGATTTGGGTTTTCAGGTCCCACCTTTTACTTAGAGAAGGGGAACTTAATGGAAAAGACTTGACAGAATGTTGGGAAACTCTCAATGGCTCCAAACCTTCCCCTATACCAATGTTTCTCTCCTAGCTATGGCAGGTTTTTATCATAGTCCACTACACTATGCTATAAAAAACTCCCACTGTGCTGGTGATTACTCTTTCAAGTTTCAAAATGTGTCCCTTCAACCTGAATTCCTCAAAGAAATTGACAAGGTTTGGGTTTTTGATCATGCTGCCACCCCTTGGGTCAATCTCTGTAAACTTAAGAAAAAGTTGACTTCATATCTTAAAGGTTGTAACTGAGAGAAATTTGGCAATGTCTCAGACAACATAAAAGCTATTGAAGAGGAAGTATTGAAGTTGGAAGCAGATTTTCAATTGGCTTTAACTTCTGAGGCTGAATTACACAGAGCAAATACCCTTCTATCACAATTTAACTACTATGATACATTCCTTAACCTAAATACTGCCATCACCAAGTTGATCAGGGAAAGAGAAACTCAAGTTACTACCATGCTTGTATTAATTTCAAAAGAAAATGCAACATGATCTTATCTATTTCTAATTCAATGGGGCACAAACTCACAACTACTGAGGATATTGCAATGGATGTTGTGGCTTATTTTCAAAAACTTTTCACTAGCAGGCTCTCTTCTAGATCTTCCATTGAGGAACATCTATTTTTAGACTGCAGGGAATATGTTGAAAGGTTGGACATCATTCAGGTTCCATTGGAAGTAGAAATTAAATTAGCTCTTGATTCCATAGATGGGCAGAAATGAGCAGGCTCTGATTGGTTCTCCTCCACTTTCTATAAGATAGCTTGGTCTAAAACTAGTGCTGATGTTACTCTAGCTGTACAGGACTTCTTTAAAGGTTTGACCCTCTCAGATACTTCACTGCATCTACCATCACATTAATTCCTAAGAACAAGCATGGAAAAAAAATGGGGGTACTTAAAACCTATCACTCTCACTATTGTTATTTCAAATATTATCAGAAAAATATTGGTTTTCCAACTCCAACCACATCTCCAAAACCTTATTAGTGAAAACCAGGCTACTTTTGTGAAAGGAAGAGATATCATAAATAATATTGTGCTTGCTCAGGAGTTCCTACTAGATATGAACAGGAAATGCAGGGGAAACAATGTAATTTTCAATTTGGACATCAAGAAAACCTATGATATACTTAATTGAGACTTCATCTTGAATACTTTAACTAATGGGGGATTTCGAACAGATTTTACGCAACTCATTGGAAGAAGGCTCAAAAGCAATGCACATCAGTTTTGGTGAATGACAAGAGTCAAGCTTTTTTAGTGCTACTAGAGGGATCAAACAAGGTGACCCCTTGGCCCCCACTATCTTCATATTAGCATTAGATTATCTATCCAAGGTGTTTAACTATATGTTTGCTAATTCTCCTTATTTGGCATATAACCACAAATCTAACATTGGCATTAGTAATTTATCTTATGTCGATGAAATTATTTTATTTTCCAATGCTTCAAAAACTAGTATCTAAGTATTATTTCAAGGCATCAATCATTTTCAACAAAACTTTGGTGTGGATGTAAATCATCAGAAATGTCAAGTCTTTTCTAGTGACAATTCCAAGCCCCACACTAAACAATGGATCTCTAATTATACTGGATTCAACACTACATCTCTACTCATTAATTATCATGGGGTGCAACTGCTTAAGGAGCAAACTTAATTCAATGAGATTATTAATAACATTAAAACCTAACTTAACTTCTGGACAACCTCATTTCTATCTAATGGGGAGAAAATTACCTTGTTGAAATGTATACCTACTACCATCCATTCCTATGCATTCCAGTTGTTTTGTATGAAAAAAGTAAACAAGTTTCCCAAAGGAGTATCTTCAATAGATTCCTGTGAACTGGGTGATCCCGAAAAATATAGTTGTGTAAAATTTATAAAGTTGACTCCGCTTTACAATGATGCCAAAAATTTGATGTGGTATTTTATGAATATTAATGTTGATCACTTACTATTGGGATTCTACGTAAGTATACGTATCGTTATTAAGTAATATAAGACTTTCTATTTAAGTCCCAAATATCAATCCCACGAGGAAGGTTCAAATTTAAAATGATAAATAAACTAGGACATTCACAGAAATAAAATGAAATTACTGTCACTAATTTCAAATATTTGAGATAATATCAGAATTATATTATTAGCTACTAGCAAAATTTAAATGCAAAGTTTAAAACAATAACTATTAAACTATATTTATGTGATAGAGTTTTTTATTATAAAAAAGCATCTTTACCACTACAATGAGTTTTTGGTTAAATGAGATGAAATAAATAGTTTAAATATCTATTATGCCAAATAGGAGCAATTTTAATTCTCTACCGTGATTCATTGTTATAGATAATCATTGGCTAATCTTAAGTTTAGTCCTTAAATCTGTGGCTAGGGTAGGAGGATAGTGGCGCCCACTCCAGAGCTCCCACTTCCCTTCCCCTGAGGGGTAACTCTCACTTTAGTTCTTAAACACTAAGATCAAATTGGGGACTTTAGTCTGTCACCCTAAAAATATCCAATTCTATACCTAACAATGTATATTTCCGTATTTATATGCACTTAATTCCATGAATGAAATACTACTTCATGGACTTAAATGTGATTCTCACTCTGTTGTAGAACTCATACTCCATTTCCCAAATCATACGATTCACAATATATTTTAACAATTCAATTGGCCAGATCAAAAAGTAAATTAAGAACGGAGTTCAAAAACCATCACAATTTATTTTATATTTTAATATTGGCACACCCAATTTTTTTTCATTTCACCATATCTCAGAGTAGGGAGAAAGATAAAGGAAACTACTCAGACTTCATGAGAAAGATTAAATAAAACATAAATTTCATATATAAAAGAAAGTTCATACAATAATAATAAACAAGCAACACTTATCTTAAACTCTTTCTTAAAGTAAATCCTTTGTAGACTCTATTAGGAAATGTAGGAAGAACAAATCTCTCACTTCTGTCCCTCACCAACACTCTNTAAAGCAAATCCTTTGTAGACTCTATTAGGAAATGTAGGAAGAACAAATCTCTCACTTCTGTCCCTCACCAACACTCTTAGAGAAGAATTCACACTTAAACTCACCTCAGAAAACTCAAATTTATAAAGAAAATAAATGATTAATGGTGTGGAATGGCGTGGAAGAAAGTGGAAAGCGGTTAAAGGTTGCAAAGGGGTGTGAAAAGGTGAAGGAGGGGGATATTTTATGATCAATTTTGGTTCTAAATAGAGCCTAAGGTCGGTTTTCCAAAAGGTGCATCCAAAAACTCTTCAAAAAGTGTCCAAATTCATCAAATATTATAGAAATAGGGTCTACGCCNAAAAACTCAAAATTATAAAGAAAATAAATGATTAATGGTGTGGAATGGCGTGGAAGAAACTGGAAAGCGGTTAAAGGTTGCAAAGGGGTGTGAAAAGGTGAAGGAGGGGGATTTTTTATGATCAATTTTGGCTCTAAATAGAGCCTAAGGTCGGTTTTTCAAAAGGTGCATCCAAAAACTCTTCAAAAAGTGTCCAAATTCATCAAATATTATAGAAATAGGGCCTACGCCGACACTGGCTCCGTCGACGCCCATTCTGGTGTCGTCGACACAAGTGGTTTCTAAATAAAATCCATGCTCTCTGTCAAACGGCACTGTCGACGTCCAGTCTGGCACTGTCGGTGCAAAGCAATTCTTCAAAAACTCCGTTTTGACTCAAAACTCCATCTTTGCTCCCTTTTTTCTGTAAGTCCTAAAAAACAACCTGCAATAAAACATGAATAATACTTTCCTTTAAAGTGTAATATCACCAAAAATGAGTATAAAATATGGGTCTTAAATGCATAATTTTTTGTGTATCAAAATCCCCCAAACTTAAATGTTACTTGTCCTCAAGTAACTCTTTTACTACATAAAAATACGACTCATGGAAAAGATTTTAACTTCTAGATTTTCATATTTTAGTCCACTAAAAATATGACTCCAGTTAATACTAAAGGTATAAGAGTATCTAGCAGTCAAGTCTAAGATTTTTGATTCTATATTCTTTTCAAGGAAAATTGCAAATTATTTATATTAAAGCCACTTAGAATATTCATATGAAAAATAACTTCATGAAAATTTACTAGTAAATATGCTAATACTGAAATATTTGTTTAGAAAATGTAGCCAAGCCTTCTTCCTTAAGTTGATTCAAGTGAAGCCAATTTTTAATTGGGCATCTCCTCAAGCTTCTCATCACATCTTTTTCTTTCCTTTTCTTTTTCTTTTGCTTTCTTTTTCTTTTCTTTTCTTTTTGAGGATCATTTTCAATCCATTTTCTTTTCTTTTCTTTTCTCCCCTTTTTTTAATGTGAGGATTACTATATCTGGATAGCCTTTGATGATTTTGAACTTCACTATCTTCTTCTTAAAGTTAAAATATTTCACAATTTTTCACTTTATAAATTAATATTTGCTTTAAAGATTTTTCATAAAGTTTTATTATTTTCTTCTTACATGAATCTCTCAGATTTTTAATACTTCAAAAATACAAATTCCTTTACTTTAATAGAAAAATATAGTCTTATTCTCTCATACCAAATATCTTAATCTCTAAAATTAACCTTTATTATTGAAAATTTTTACTTAAGATTATTATATATTCAGAAACACAAATGTAGTTATCTAAGGTTACCCTCTATTACTAAAGGTCATGTTAAATTTTAAAATATTTTGAAAATATAATTAATTGAGGAAAAATAAAATTAGTTTTCTTTTCTTTAAAAAGGAATTTTACTTGCCCCCCAAACTTAAATTTTTAAAAGATTTAGGATGAAAACCAGAAAAAATAAAGGGTAAAAGAAAACATTTAACACATAAAGGAAAGACTTACCTGTTGAAGGTTCTAATATTGAAATTTAACTTTAAAATATTGCAGGTGCTAATATGAAAAGCTACAAGACTTAAAATACTAAATAACACATAATACATATAAAAATTTGATGAGAAAGATTTAACTATAAATACATTCAACAAAGTACTAGAAACTAATAGTACGAAAATGATTTCCATTGTAAAAACAGTTTCACAAATCTACTGTTCACAACACAACATAGAATTTAAAATAAAGTGTCACATTCTAAAAAAAACAGTCACAACAATAAAGTACAATCAAACATAAACTAAACAAAATCTAACTAAAACATCACCGATCATCATCTTCTTCTTCTTCTTCCACATCCAAATTTTGTTGTTGATATGGGGTAAAAATAGGGTGAGTAGGAAATTGAACTGAGTGATCACCCCTCATGTATTTTACCATCACACCATCATAAGCAACCTCATATTCAAACTTCTGTCTTCTCAAATCATCATTGCGTGCATTACTGGCCTCCATATTTTCCATTCTACTTTCCATTCTCAATATATCTCCCTGTTAGATCATCATCTGCTCCATAAGTTCCTAGAGAGTAGGGGTACTAGCAGTAGAAGGAATATCCTTGGTCCTAGTTCCAGATCTCCATCCAACATGAGATTCATAAGTCTTAATATTGGCAGACCCATTAGGTTTTCGAGTTTCAATTCTCTCCTCATCCATTCTAAAATCAACTCCTGCCTGTTAACATAGTGTGAAGATTAGGGCAGAGTGTGCTAAACCACCAGTAGTCTCTCCCAAAGCAATAAAATGAGTATTTCTATAAACAATAGAGCCTACAGCTATCCTTCTCATTTGTTGGATACAAAAGTTCAAGATGACTCTATCCTTTGTAACTTCACTATGATGATTTGTTGGCATCATTTTACTAGAAATAAAGTAGTGTCAGGCCTTAGATACTACATTTAACATAGAAAGAGGAAAGTTTACCTTAACATTATTCCTCACCTTCCAAGATCCTCTTCCATCAGTAAAAAAAGAAATAACTTCATCTAAAGTCTCATTTGTAGCAGAAAATGATTTGTACTGACAGTTATACACATCCTCTAACTGATAAAATTCATTAATTTTACTNAACTTCATTTAAAGTCTCATTTGTAGCAGAAAATGATTTGTACTGACAGCTATACACATCCTCTAACTGATAAAATTCATTAATTTTACTTAGAGTAAATTCCACCATTTTCCCAGGAACAAACACATAGTCTTTAGCAGTTTCCTTAAAATTAGCATAGAACTCCATCACTGCACCAATAATAGCCTCGACAGTAAAGTAACAAAATTTCTCCCACGGCCAAGCATTCATTAATCTTTCGACTTCTCCACCCAGATTTTAAATCCTGATCCAGGATTACTTTTTTAGTTATAAGTAAATTATTGAAACAAATGTTAGTCGTATAGTTGACAAACTTTTGATCATCAAAATTCACCTTTCTCTTTCCCTTACTCATTCTCGGTGCCATGGTAATTTATCAAAATTTGATAAAATCCAAACAAATNTTTCTCCACCCGGATTTTAAATCCTGATCCAGGATTACTTTTTTAGTTGTAAGTAAATTATTGAAACAAATGTTTGTCGTATAGTTGACAAACTTTTGATCATCAAAATCCACCTTTCTCTTTCCCTTACTCATTCTCGGTGCCATGGTAATTTATCAAAATTTGATAAAATCCAAACAAATTCGCAAAAATTTTGAAAATCACAATGTGGAATGTTTTAAAATTAAATCTACTAAGTAAGAGTTCTTCACCAAAGGATTTTCTCAAAATCTTCTAAAAAGAAAAATTTAAAATTTCGGATCTCGACAATGTAAGATAAATTCTTGGTGAAAATAAAAAATTTTGAGTTCAAAGTGTAGCTCATACCTAAAGAAGATGAATTCCAAATTTTGTTTGAGTTAAAATTGCCTCAAATCCCATCAATAGTAAGCCCTAGGTGCAAAATTTCGAGGTTTAAGGTGACTAAAAGGTAAAAATAGTGTTTTTACTGTGCAAATAGTGAATTTTAAGGGGTTTGGGTNCTTCGTTTGAGTTAAAATTGCCTCAAATCTCATCAATAGTGAGCCCTAGGTGCAAAAATTAGAGGTTTAAGGTGACTAAAAGGTAAAAATAGTGTTTTTACTGTGCAAATAGTGAATTTTAAGGGGTTTGGGTGGTTGTTGGGTCAAGGGCGTCGTCGGCGCCAGTGGCCAAAAAATTTATTTTTTTATTTTTGCAATTTTCAATTTTTTTTCAATTTACTCCAAGTCTATTTAGTCTTTTTGAACACTAATTTTCATCTTAAAATAATTCACAAACAAGCATTTTCACAAACAACACCAAACTAGCTTTTATATATAAAAATACACTTTTTACAAAATATTTTTCTAACCACACTTTCACATACATAAAGCAAACTCAATTATAATTCAGTGTCGAAATCAAGCCACAACACTAGAATGCTGACACAAAACTATGTACACAATCAAAATTAATAGAGTTCTAAAGAAAAGTAAAGTAAAGTAAATTAAATCCACACAATCACTTTAAACTTTAAAAGAGCAGAGAGTCCAAATTCTTCAATTATTATGCTTCATATTCAATACTTTCTCCTCCTCTAATATCTCCCATAGAATGATAATGGTCGTACAAATTGTAGAAGTTTCGGTACGGAAATTGATCAGTTGAATTTTCATCGGTCCATCCATTTTTCTCGAACATCTGCACCAATCCTGCTTCAATTATTCTGATATGATCAAAGTTCTCCTTCATCCTCCAATCTAGGTGATCAAAAAGGTAGTTGAGATTTCCAATTGCATTCATAATACTTTGAAGTTCTCTTTTTTATTTTCTTCATTTTCATCTCCAAAGCTATTTAACTTCCAACTATTTGTGGCATTAATGGTGTTGAAGCATGTGATGAATGATCCAAAAATAATATCCAATGCTTCCTTTTTATTCCCAACATAATTGTCATCAATAGGAATCATGAGCTCCCAAGGTAATAATACTTTCTCCCAACCTTCATATGGCACTTGAGATTGACTGTGAATTAAGAAAATTGTAGAAGGATGCACTAGTCCATATATTGACCCATTGATAATAATACCCACAATAGATTTGAAAATAAATGATCCCACATCAATGGGCTTTTTCTTTTGAATGCAATAGTTTACAATTGCACATTCTCTTGTAACTCTACAAATCTTCCTAGTTGGGAGTAATTTTGCAGATATGAAGAAATGTCATTATTTTGTTATTGGATTTTGCAGTGAAGCAAATAAAATAACTTATCCTTCATCTCTGATTTCCCAAATATCATTTTCATCTGTTAGAAAGTTATATACATCTTGCATTATATCTCTTGTTGGGATAAAATTTGTATAATGATAGATTGGAACATTTTTTATCATATAAAAATCATTAATTTGAGCCGGAGTAAATGGTACAACCTTACTTCGAATGAAGACAACTCCTTGAATAATTCCATGTAAATTAACATAGAATTCCTTTACCACTGGTACAACAACTGCAGTGGTAGTGTAGCACAAAACATCCTAACGTCTCGGTATAATGATTTTCTCAATCTGTAAACTTGGATTACTCAAACCGTGATTGACAAAGCCTCTCTCTTTAATAAGTCTCTTTTTCGTAATGACTTTGTTGTATAATCTCTGCACATCAAAATTCCTTAATATCGCATAATGCTTTTTGCTCCAATTCTACAGGTAAGTGGCATGCTTTTCCAAAAATAAGCCTATGTGGGGACATTCCTATAGGAGTATTATAATCAGTTTTGTATGCCCATAATGCAGTATCTAATCTAGCAGACCAATCAAATTAATAAGGATTTACAACTTCNCGTCGAAATCAAGCCACAACACTAGAATGCTGACACAAAACTATGCACACAATCAAAATTAATAGAGTTCTAAAGCAAAGTAAAGTAAAGTAAATTAAATCCACACAATCACTTTAAAAATATAATTACTTTAAAATAGCAGAGAGTCCAAATTCTTCAATTATTATGCTTCATATTCAATACTTTCTCCTCCTCTAATATCTCCCATAAAATGATAATGGTCGTACAAATTGTAGAAGGGTCGGTAAGGAAATTGATCAGTTGAATTTTCATCGATCCATCCATTTTTCTCGAACATCTGCACCAATCCTGCTTCAATTATTCTGGTATGATCAAAGTTCTCCTTCATCCTCCAATCTAGGTGATAAAAAAGGTAGTTGAGATTTCCAATTGCATTCATAATACTTTGAAGTTCTCTTTTTATTTTCTTCATTTTCATCTCCAAAGCTATTTAACTTCCAACTATTTGTGGCATTAATGGTGTTGCAGCATGTGATGAATGATCCAAAAATAATATCCAATGCTTCCTTTCTATTCCCAACATAATTGTCATCAATAGGAATCATGAGCTCCCAAGGTAATAATACTTTCTCCCAACCTTCATATGGCACTTGAGATTGACTGTGAAGTAAGAAAATTGTAGAAGGTTGCACTAGTCCATATATTGACCCATTGATATTAATACCCACAATAGATTTCAAAATAAATGATCCCACATCAATGGGCTTTTTCTTTTGAATGCAATAGTTTATAATTGCACATTCTCTTGTAACTCTACAAATCTTCCTAGTTGGGAGTAATTTTGTAGATATGAAGAAATGTCATTATTTTGTTATTGGATTATGCAGTGAAGCAAAGAAAATAACTTATCCTTCATCTCTGATTTCCCAAATATCATTTTCATCCGTTAGAAAGTTATATACATCTTGCATCATATCTCTTGTTGGGATAAAATTTGTATAATGATAGATTAAAACATTTTTTATCATATAAAAATCATTAATTTGAGCCGGAGTAAATGGTACAGCCTTACTTCGAATGAAGACAACTCTTTGAGTAATTCCATGTAAATTAACATAGAATTCCTTTACCACTGGTGCAACAACTGCAGTGGTAGTGTAGCACAAAACATCCTAACGTCTCTGTATAATGATTTTCTCAATCTGTAAACTTGGATTACTCAAACCGTGATTGACAAAGCCTCTCTCTTTGATAAGTCTCTTTTTTGTAATGACTTTGTTGTATAATCTCTACACATCAAAATTGATAAAATTTCTTCTATTAAAAACTCCATACCTTGAAGTATTTCTGGATCTGGAAGCCATTGAATTCAAAATTTCAAAGTTTCTGGTCGTCCAAGGAAGTTTTTAGGCCTTTAAAAACACCTATCGATGGTTATTTAGGAGTGCAATCCTGCCAAAGTCCACCACATTCTCACTGAACGAGTGAAACTGCTCGGGATGCCGTTGGTGCTCCCAATGGCGATGTCGATGCCATGGTCAATATAGATCGGCGCCGTGGATGCCCACTCTGGCGCTAGTGGCCAAACTTGTGTTTTTTACTTTTTTCTTCAATTTGATTCCAAATTTTTCCTTCAATACCAATATTTGTCTTAATTTAGAATATATTAAATTTTGTAGGATTCAAAAATAATTTTATTTCCTAAAAACACTTATTAAAAAAAATAACAATATATATACAATGGTACGTCAGGCTGACGACGTTAAATCAAGCGCTTTGTTGGAGGCAACCCATATATATATATATATATATATATATATATATATATATATATATNTAATCAACAATAAGTAATATATATAAATTTTTAAATGAAGGCATAAATGGTCCCATAAAATCTAATCCCCACA
>JXCR01060004.1:93486-105658 GCA_002079205.1 Phalaenopsis hybrid cultivar
CAAGTAATATATATAACTTTTTAAATGAAGGCATAAATGGTCCCATAAAATCTAATCCCCACACATAAAAATTTTTAACTTCCAATATGTAATTTAGAGGCATTACATTTCTTCTAGAAATATTTCCTACTCGTTGACATCGATTGCATGTTTTAATATATTCATTAACATCTCTAAAAAGAGTTGGCCAATAAAATCCGACATCAATCACATGTTTTAATATATTCATTAACATCTCTAAAAAGAGTAGGCCAATAAAATCAAGCTTGCAAAATTTTATATATAGTTGTATTTGTTCCAAAATTTCTTCCAAATTTAGAATCATGACATTATTCAATTATTTGTTGTGTTTCTTCATATTACACACACCTCCTAATNCTAAAAAGAGTAGGCCAGTAAAATCCAGCTTGCAAAATTTTATATGCAGTTGTATTTGTTCCAAAATGTCTTCCAAATTTAGAATCATGACATTATTCAATTATTTGTTGTGTTTCTTCATATTACACACACCTCCTAATAATTAGATCTTTACATTGTTTATATAAATAATTTTGAATCATATATAAATTTCTTTAATTGTTGATTCTTAATATTTGTTGGTAGAATATTACTTGCAATATAATTTACTATATCGACAAACCACAGTATATTCATTTCACCAATATTATACAATTGTTCATCAGGGAAACTTTCTAAAATTTCATTTACAAAATGATTTAATAATTTTTATTCTAGTCTAGGCAAATGATCAGCCATTTGATTATCATTTACCTTTTTATCAACTACAATAAAATCGAGCTNACATACCACAGTATATTCATTTCACCAATATTATACAATTATTCATGAGGGAAACTTTCTAAAATTTCATTTACAAAATGATTTAATAAATTTTTTCCTAGTCTAGGCAAATGATCAGCCATTTGATTATCATTTACCTTTTTATCAACTACAATAAAATCGAGCTGTTGTAATAGACGTATCCATATAATTAATCTTGGTTTAGCATTCTACTTTTGCATCAAGTATTTTATAGCAGAATGATCTGTATGCACTACATATTTGATTCCAATCAAGTAAAGTCTAAATTTATCAAAGGCATAGATAATAACTAATAACTCTCTTTCAGTAGTAGTGTAATTAATTTGAGCATNGTACATATTTGATTCCAATCAAGTAAAGTCTAAATTTATCAAAGGCATAAATAATAACTAATAACTCTCTTTCAGTAGTAGTGTAATTAATTTGAGCATGATTTAGAGTTTTACTAGCATAATATATTACTTTAAAACCTTCGTTGTGTCTTTGTCCTAAAACAAATCTAATAACATAATCACTAGCATTGCATATTATTTCAAATAGTTTCTCCCAATCAGGTGAAACTATTAAAATTTTAGTGATTAATTTTTCTTTCAATAGTTCAAATGCTTTTATGCATTACTCATTAAAATCAAATTTTGTATCTATTTCTAAAAGTTGGCATAATGACTTAGTTTTTTTTGAAAATTTTTTTATATAACGACTGTAGAAACCATCATGTCCTAGAAAACTTCTTACCCCTCTAACCGTAGTATGAGGTGGTAATTTTTCAATAATTTAAAATTTTGTAGGATCTACTTCCATACCATTTTCAGAAATTTTATGCCAAAGTACAATTCCTCCTACAACCATAAATTGACATTTTTCTCAATTTAATACTAGGTTGATTTTTTCACATAATTCCAAAACTTTTTATAAATTATTTAAACATAATTCAAATGAAGTCCTGAATATAGAGAAATCATCCATAAATACTCTCAATCCATGTTCAATCAAATTACTATAAATTGATATCATACATCTTTAAAATGTTGCAGGTGCATTGCATATTCTAAAAGGCATTCTACAAAAAGCAAATGTTACATAAGGGCTTATAAATGTTGTTTTATTTTGATCCCCAGGAGCGGAATTTGATGATACCTGGTATATTCATCTAAAAAGTAGTAATATTTTTTTCTAGCCAATCTATCCAACATTTGGTCTAGAAAGGGTAAAGGAAAGTGATCTTTCCTNGTCTAAAAGACATTCTACAAAAAGCAAATGTTACATAAGGGCTTATAAATGTTGTTTTATTTTGATCCTCAGGAGCGGAATTTGATGATACCTGGTATATTCATCTAAAATGTAGTAATATTTTTTTCTAGCCAATCTATCCAACATTTGGTCTAGAAAGGGTAAAGGAAAGTGATCTTTCCTGGTGGCCATGTTTAGTTTTCTATAGTCTATTAAATTTGCCAACCAGTAACTTTTCTTACTAGAATTAATTCATTTTTCTAACTTACTTTAACGATCACTCCTCCTTTCTTTGGAACACAGTGAATTGGACTCACCCAAACACTGTCTGAAATAGGATATATAATTCCAGCATCTAACCATTTTAAGATTTCTTTTTTAACAACTTATTTCATTATTAGGATTAATCTCATATGAGGATTAGCTTTAGGTTCGTATTGATCATCTAATAGAATTTTGTGCATCCAAAATTCTTTTTATATCTTTTAAACATTTTTATTAATTTTTATTCTTGAATTTCAGTTAACTCAGATGATACAATAATNATTTCTAAAAGTTGGCATAATGACTTAGTTATTTTTGAAAATTTTTTTATATAACGACTGTAGAAACCAACATGTCCTAGAAAACTTCTTACCCCTCTAACCATAGTATGAGGTGGTAATTTTTCAATAACTTAAAATTTTGTAGGATCTACTTCCATACCATTTTCAGAAATTTTATGCCAAAGTACAATTCCTCCTACAACCATAAATTGACATTTTTCTCAATTTAATACTAGGTTGATTTTTTCACATAATTCCAAAACTTTTTATAAATTATTTAAACATAATTCAAATGAAGTCCTAAATATAGAGAAATCATCCATAAATACTCTCAATCCATGTTCAATCAAATTACTATAAATTGATATCATACATCTTTAAAATGTTGCAGGTGCATTGCATAGTCTAAAAGACATTCTACAAAAAGCAAATGTTACATAAGGGCTTATAAATGTTGTTTTATTTTGATCCTCAGGAGCGGAATTTGATGATACCTGGTATATTCATCTAAAATGTAGTAATATTTTTTTCTAGCCAATCTATCCAACATTTGGTCTAGAAAGGGTAAAGGAAAGTGATCTTTCCTGGTGGCCATATTTAGTTTTCTATAGTCTATTAAATTTGCCAACCAGTAACTTTTCTTACTAGAATTAATTCATTTTTCTCATTTACTTCAACGATCACTCCTCCTTTCTTTGGAACACAGTGAATTGGACTCACCCAAACACTGTCTGAAATAGGATATATAATTCCAGCATCTAACCATTTTAAGATTTCTTTTTTAACAACTTATTTCATTATTAGGATTAATCTCCTATGAGGATTAGCTTTAGGTTCGTATTGATCATCTAATAGAATTTTGTGCATCCGAAATCCTTTTTATATCTTTTAAACATTTTTATTAATTTTTATTCTTGAATTTCAGTTAACTCAGATGATACAATAATAGGCAATGTAGATGAATCTCCTAAAAACACATATTTTAAATGAGCAGGTAATGCTTTCAATTCAAGTTCAGGTGGTTCAATACTTGAAGGAATAAGATTTTTATTATCATTTTCCAACAAATCTAAAGTTTCAAATTTGTCCTGAATATAATCTAAATTATTTTATTTTATTTTGTTCTCATTTTCAAAAAATTCTTCTTGCCTTAACTTTTCTTCAAACACTTTCTTAAATTGCTCATTACTTAAATAATCAGTAACTTCCATCCTAAAACAATCATTATCTTTTTCTATTGCAGGATATTTCATTACTTTTGCAATATTAAATATTACTTCTTGATCATTAACTCTCATTATTAATTCTCCTTTTTGCAGCTTTTGTAATATTAAATTTTACTTCTTGATCATTAACTCTCATTATTAATTCTCCTTTTTGTACATCTATTACAGCTCTCCCTATTTCAAGAAATGGTCTCCCTAAAATAATAGGAATCTCTTTATCTTCCTCCATATCTAAGTTGCGAGAAATGGTTTCCTAAAAAAACAGAAATCACTTTATCTTCCTCCATATCTAATACTTTAAAGCCTACAGGAGAAATAAATTTATTCACTTTTCCTAATACATCTTCTATAACTCCTTTAGGATAAGTTATTGATAGATCAACTAACTAAAGAGTTATAGTAGTAGGTAAAATCTCTCCTAAATCTAAATGTTTAAAAATTGATAGAGGCATAAGATTGATACTGGTTCCTAAATCACATAAAGTTTTCCCAAAAAACTTTTCACCAATTGCACAAGGTATAGTAAAACTACCACGATCTTTTAACTTTTCAGGAAGCTTGTTTTGAATAATAGCGTTACACTCTTCACTGAGTGCATCGGTCTCATGATCTGCAAACTTCCTTTTCTTGTTTAGTATATCTTTCATTAATTTCACATAACATGGTATTTCTTCTAAAGCCTGAATGAAGGAATGTTTATTGTTAACCTTTTAAGGATTTCCAAAGATTTTGTAAATTGTTTATCTTTATTCTTCTGTTTCAATCGTTAAGGAAACGGAGGTAGTGGTTTTTCAAAAAGAAACTTGTATTTGTTCATTTTCATTATATTCACTTTAGAATCCTCAATTCGTCTTAAAATCATTTCTAAGGTAACTTTAGAACACGCAATTAGACTCAATATCATTTCAATCCTTCACAAAAAATCTNATATCTTTCATTAATTTCACATAACATGGTATTTGTTCTAAAGCCTGAATGAAGGAATGTTTATTGTTAACCTTTTCAGGATTTCCAAAGATTTTGTAAATTGTTTATCTTTATTCTTCTGTTTTAATCGTTAAGGAAACGGAGGTAGTGGTTTTTTTAAAGAAACTTGTATTTGTTCATTTTCATTATATTCACTTTAGAATCCTCAATTCGTCTCAAAATCATTTCTAAGGTAACTTTAGAACACGCAATTAGACTCAATATCATTTCAATCCTTCACAAAAAATCTTCATTACAATCATCTACACAATGTTGATCAATTAATTGGGCTCAAAGTCATGGCTAGCCTAACCCAAACCCAGCTTTTGGCCATTCAGATCCACATTGAACCCATGCACCATAATTGACCTAGCCATGTCAAATTGACCAAGGCAAGTCTTTTACAGCCAATTTTTGGACCCTAGTGACCAAGCTAGACTCACTTAGCCCACCGTAGATGAGCCATGGACCAAAGGTCCCTTAAATAAAGGGATTTGTTTCCTAAATTGCTTAAGCCAAAGAGATCTTTACCAAAACCCATCACCAGCCCAAATTAATGGTTGTGACAGATTCCTCTGGCTCACCTAANTTAGACTCACTTAGCCCACCGTAGATGAGCCAGGGACCAAAGGTCCCCTAAATAAAGGGATTTGTTTCCTAAATTGCTTAAGACAAAGAGATCTTTACCAAAACCCATCACCAGCCCAAATTAATGGTTGTGACAGATTCCTCTGGCTCACCTAAGCTCTTAGCTACCTCCCTTGCCATAGTCAGGCACCCTAGTCCCCAGAGGAGCCAAAACTGAGAGCTCCAAGGAAAATTTCAAACCCAATTTTGGCCATCTAATGTTTCTAGCTCTGATTGGTGTTTAACATCTTAAAGTCCTCCACCTAAGCTTCACATTGCACCTAAATGGAGGCTATGCCAGCCTCCCCAAGCTATTTTTTTTAAACCTCACCCCCCATTGCCAAGAAAAGGGTGAGCTAAAATTTTCCTAAGGAAAGTCAACAAAACTGATCTCCACTGTTTAAGCTCAATTTTGAGCTCAAATTTCTGTCAGAAACCAGTACATAACTGTACACAGCTCCACACTCCAAAAAAATCAAATTGCTTGTGCACACATCATCCCCATAGTGAAAGAAGACAAAGCCCCATCAAAGCCCCCTCATAGAGAGCCTCTACTCTAGACTTTGATCAACACCCAAATTCGGCCTTGATCGAATTTGGGTCTAGGCCTTTCAGCACAGCAAGAGGCCCAATCCCTAGCCACCTTGGACCTCCACAAATGTGCCAAACACCTCTGATTGATTTTGGTGGACTCCCCATAAAAATTTCAAAACATTTGGAGTTCTATGTTCATTTGACAACCTAATTTGATTTTCTAAGTTAAATGACATTTTTGACAATAAAATGATTTTTAATAATCAANCACCTCCCTTGCCATGATCAGGCACCCTAGTCCCCAGAGGAGCCAAAACTGAGAGCTTCAAGGAAAATTTCAAACCCAATTTTGCCCATCTAATGTTTCTAGCTCTGATTGGTGTTTAACAACTTAAAGTCCTCAACCTAAGCTTCACATTGCACCTAAATGGAGGCTATGCCAGCCTCCCCAAGCTATTTTGTTTAAACCTCACCCCCCATTGCCAAGAAAAGGGTGAGCTAAAATTTTCCTAAGGAAAGTCAGCAAAACTGATCTCCACTGTTTGAGCTCAATTTTGAGCTCAAATTTCTGTCAGAAACCAGTACATAATTCTACACAGCTCCACACTCCAAAAAAATCAAATTGTTTGTGCACACACCATCCCCACAGTGAAAGAAGACAAAGCCCCATCAAAGCCCCCTCATAGAGAGCCTCTACTCTAGACTTTGATCAACACCCAAATTCGGCCTTGATCGAATTTGGGTCTAGGCCTTTCACCACAGCAAGAGGCCCAATCCCTAGCCTCCTTGGACCTCCACAAATGTGTCAAACACCTCTGATTGATTTTGGTGGACTCCCCATAAAAATTTCTAAACATTTGGAGCTCATTTGACAACCTAATTTGATTTTCTAAGTTAAATGACATTTTTGACAATAAAATGATTTTTAATAATCAAAATATAACTTTAAAAATCATAAAAATTATTTTGGGAGTTCTATGTGATAAGAAGGATTTTCTTAAAAAAAAATTAATTAAAATAAAATTTTAATTTTTTTAAGCATATTTTGAGTTTTAAATAATAAAAAATAATAAGAATGATAAAATTAATAAATTTCATGGAAATGTTCTGAATGTTTCCTAAGCACTTAAGAGAAATTGGAGTATATTTCCTAATTTTCTAAGTGAAGACATTGAATTGTTAAAAATAATTTTTCAAAAGACTAAAAAAGGATTTTTCTTAACTTTTCATTTAAATAATTTTAATAATTCAAAGAAAAATCATAAAATTGTGAAATTTGTTTCTTTAGGTTCTTTGACCTCAAAGAGATTTAATAAAAATGAAAAACTTAATTTTACATATTTAAAATATTTTATAATTAATTAATACTCCATAACTTAAAATAATTCTAATAATTCAAATAAAACTCAAAAAATTATGAAATTTGGTACATGTGGTTCTTTGGTCTAGGTATACCTTCAATAAAAATTTAAAATTATTGAATTTTCTTTGAAAAATCCTTTTTTTGCATGTAAATAATCATGTAAATTAAATTAAATTTTAAAAAATCACATTTTCTCCTCTGATATCTTAATTGGCTCATGAGTAAGGTAGGATAAAAATCTCAAAGTCATTCGAATAAAATTTGATGAATTATGAAGTGAGAGAGCCTTAGGGGCACGTGCAATTTTGGAAATTTAGCCCTAATTAGCATTGGATTAATTCAAGAAAGGGAAATGGGTAATATTTGATCTTAATTAACATGTTCTGATGATTGAAACATAAGGGATNGCTCCATAACTTAAAATAATTCTAATAATTCAAATAAAACTCAAAAAATTATGAAATTTGGTCCATGTGGTTCTTTGGTCTAGGTATACCTTCAATAAAAATTTAAAATTATTGAATTTTCTTTGAAAAATCCTTTTTTTGCATGTAAATAATCATGTAAATTAAATTAAATTTTAAAAAATCACATTTTCTCCTCTGATATCTTAATTGGCTCATGAGTAAGGTAGGATAAAAATCTCAAAGTCATTCGAATAAAATTTGATAAATTATGAAGTGAGAGAGCCTTAGGGGCACGTGCAATTTTGGAAATTTAGCCCTAATTAGCACTGGCTTAATTCAAGAAAGGGAAATGGGTAATATTTGATCTTAATTAACATGTTCTGATGATTGAAACATAAGAGATTAAATGGTAGAAACTAATATCACTTTTCTTAATTAAAGGATAAATTTGTAATTTCCTAAATTTCCTAAATTATCAAAATTTCAATGTCTCGTAAATTAAATGATCCTAGACTTAGGGGATGGTTTTGGATGTTAATAAATCACTAATTTAATACCCCTGTTTGGTGTTCAAATTACATTCAAATTTTTTGATAATGAATTACTATCACTTAAAATTGAATTTCTTTCAAAAATTACTAATATGTCCACCAAGGTCCTAAGGGCTTAGTAGTGACCTAGGCTAAATCAAATTTGGTTAAATGAGCATTAGAAAAGTGAATTTAACCAGAAATTGAACACTTTTAAAACACTAAAAGCCCAAGTTAAAGCTGAAATTGGCTAAGTGTCTTAATAGCATTAACTTGCCCCTTCTTAAAGTTCTTCACCCACATGAATTACTATCAATTAACTTGCCCCTTAGGGGCACGCTTTTATTTTACTTGCATTTCTAGTCTCCCATACTTTACTTCTCAGTACGTTACTGTACTTACTCTCCTGTAGGTGTGAATAAAAATACAAACCTACATGTTAAACAACGATGTCACCCTACATGAAACGAAAGCTGCTAGAATAGCCACAAAACCAAAACTAAAAGAAAAACTAAAGTCAACCAAGATAAAATTCACTCCCACAATATTCNTAAAGTTCTTCACCCACATGAATTACTATCAATTAACTTGCCCCTTAGGGGCACGCTTTTATTTTACTTGCATTTCTAGTCTCCCATACTTTACTTCTCAGTATGTTACTGTACTTACTCACCTGTAGGTGTGAATAAAAAAACAAACCTACATGTTAAACAACGATGTCACCCTACATGAAACGAAAGCTGCTAGAATAGCCACAAAACCAAAACTAAAAGAAAAACTAAAGTCAACCAAGATAAAATTCACTCCCACAATATTCAAAATATAAACTAACTCAAAATTTAATCACAAACATCACAAAACAACAATTACAACTAAATTAAAATGTCTCTATCAGATGATTGAGAATCTCTTAGAGGAGGTAACCTACGGTTGCTAACGAGGGTTCCCACGGCCTAAATGAAATTATGAAACTCATTAAGTTGAGTTTAGTAATTTAATTTATACTAAGTGAATCTAATAGAAAATAGTGTTATAGGAACGAGGGAACCATAGGATCCTAACCGGTGTCGCTTTAATCAACTTTAACATGCCCCCATAAAATTTAAGGAACTACAACCATAGGGACATATTATTTGACATCATAACTTGACACACTAGAAAACTTGAACTCACCATGATAAGGAGCTTGGAGCTAGCATGGTGGGCAACACGACCATCTTCAACTACAAAACATGTCTACATCAGTTAAACCATTCTTTCATTAGAACTAAAGAAAGAAGCCATAGGTTTTCGAGGTTGTCTGCATAGTGCAACATAAATCATCAACTCATCTTTAGTCTTCTCTTTAGATTTACTATACAATCTAAGCCCTAACTCATCTTAGAATTTTGAGATTGTCGTTTGTTACAATCTAAATCCTCACATTTTTCAGGATATTTGTGTGATCATTTCACATAAATGTAAGTCCTAAATTAATAGAATTTGCAGCATGAAACATTTAAATATTTCTCTTCCAAGCTGAAGCCAAACAATAGGATAGACTGGGAAATCACCGAGGTTCTCATCCAGAACTATGTCATCCCCTAGTTCTTCCTTCTTTAGATTATAAAATAAAATGTTCTAAATTTGAGCCATTCTCATTTCACACCTCTTTGTCTGATTTTGTTAAGAAGTCATATCCTTTTGACCTCCTTGAAGATAATATTTCTTGATTTTTATCGAGAGTTTTCTTAAGTGATTTAGGTCATTTAAGATGTAATTAACTATAGGGGCTTGTGGGTTGCCCTTATAGGAAGGTTTTCTGAACCCAGCTTAAAATAAACCCTATTTAATCCTTCATATTAAATAGGGGACATTGTCGGTAAATAAAATAGTTTTGCAGACCAAATGAATATCATATATTTCTTAATTTATTTGATCTAGCCTCAACCTAAAATCTTGTGTTTATCCTTTGAAATAGATACATGGTTTGAGGTATATCGCTCTTTCATTTAAACTATGAAAAATATTCAGTTTGATTCTATATTTTTCTAAAACTTATATATACGTGTAAATTAAATGTCTTTCTGAAGCGGGTGATGGGATTTCTATTCCGGGGGCTGACAGCTTCCAACGGGCCACTCCTCAACTTTTTAGTGCTGACACAAACCTACCTCCACCTACTATAGTAAGAGGAGGTAGGAGCTTTTTAGGACATGCTGGATTTTATAGGTGATATATCAAAGATTTTTCAAAATTTACTAAACCCTTATGCCAACTTCTGGAAAAAGATACAAACTTTGACTTCAACCAAGATTGCTTTAAAACCTTCGAAATGTTAAAGGAAAAATTGATCATTGCTTCTATAATTGTTTCACCTGATTGGGAGAAACCTTATTAATTGTTGTGTGATTCTAGTAATTAAGTAATTGGAGCTATTTTATGGTAGAAATATGATAAGATTTTTAAAGTTATGCACTATGTTAGTAAGACTCTTATTGATGTTCAAATTAATTACACCACCACTGAAATAGATTTATTAGCTATTGTATATACTTTTGAAAAGCTTAGATCATATCTGATTGGAGCTAAATGTATAGTACATACTGAACATTTGGCTATTAAATATTTGATGTAAAAGAAGGATTTTAAACTAAGATTAATTAGATGGGTACTTTTGATGCAAGAGTTTCATTTTGTGATAGTCGATTGAAAAGGTACTAATGATAAAATTTTTAATCATCTATTTAGGCTAGAATAGGAATAAATACTCAATATAGAAAAAGGAATTAATGAAACTTTTCTCGATGAACAACTTTATGTTATAAAAAAATGGGAAATATCTTGGTATGTTGATATTGTAAGCTATATTATTAGTGGTATTTTACCTTATGGGCTGACAAAACAATAGGAAAAGAAATTCATTTATGATGCAAATCATATTTTTGGGATGACCCTTATTTATATAAACGATGCAAAAATTTAGTAATGAGACGATGTGTGCCTTAAAGAGAAATTCAAAAAATTATCCATAAATGTCATGATTCTGAATTTGGAGGTCATTTTGGGAATGAAAAAATTGTTCACAAAAGTTTACCATCTGGATTTTATTGGTCTACTCTATTTATAGATGTTAATATATACAGAAAAATAAGTGATCGGTGTCAGAGAGTAGGTAATATTTCAAGAAAAAATGAAATGCCTCTAAATTTTAATTTAGAAATTGATATTATAGATGCATGGGGATTAGATTTTATGGGAACATTTATACCTTCATTCAAAAATATTTATATATTGATTACAGTGGATTATATTTCGAAATAGATTGAAGCAATCACTTTACCTCAATGTGATGCTTTGAATCTTTCAAAATTTTGAATTAAAAATATTTTTTCAAGATATGGAGTGATGAAAGAAGTTGTTAAGAAAGAAATTATAAAGTGGTTAGATGCTGGAATAATATATCCTATTTTAGATAGTGCTTGGGTAAGTCAAATTCACTATGATCCAAAGAAATGTGGTGTGACTGTAGTAACAAATGAGCATAATGAACTAATATCAACAAGACAAGTCACTAGTTGGTGAATCTGCATAGATTATAGAGAATAAAACTTTGCCATCAAAAAAGATCATTTTCCTTTACCCTTTTAGNGTTTATGCAGGGAACATTTTTTTAGTACTGTATGTTTTATTTACTTTATTGTCTTAGATTGCATTTACTTTTATTATTGTGCTTTATTTATGTTTATGCTTTGCATCTAGATGTTTAGATTTCAGTGATAGGATGTTTGAATTGCTTTAAAACACTGAAACAGATTTTTGTTGGCTTGATAAATGTTAGTTTGTAATAGCGTGAACTATATTTATAAGAAAGAGTTTTGTGTTGTTTGTGAAATTTTGTTGTTAGAATAATGTTTATGTATGTTTAGAAATGATCATTTGA
>JXCR01060004.1:108634-149410 GCA_002079205.1 Phalaenopsis hybrid cultivar
AGACGTTGGGAAGTGCTTTGTTACACTACTGCCGCCACAGTCGTCTCTCTGGTGAAAGAGTTTTATGCAAATATTCATGGAATCAACCAACTAATTATCTATGTGTGAGACAAGTTTGTAAAATTCACTCATTTAAGAATAAACCAAATGTTTATGTTTGGAAATGTGCCTATCTTCCTTTATGCGAATTTTACCCCTACGAGTGACAATATGAATAAACTCTACCGATACCTTAGAGATGAAGGTACGAATTGGGAGGCCACAGATGATGGAAATGTAAATTTTTCATCATTATTATCAAATCGTACTTCTAAGGCATGACACTTCTTTTTTGCATCAAAATTACTGCTTGCTATGAAGATCAGTAAGGTAACTAAGGAGAGAGTTATTTTAAATTATTGTATTGAAACCGGAAAACCATTGATATTTGAGCCATTATTGCGAAATCAATTTTTGGTTTTATTGTGAATGGGTCCTCAATTGGGCTTGGAATTCTATTAACTAATTTTCTACTGTGTAGTTAATCGCAATTATCTTACAAAAGTTGGTAAAAAGTGCTTCTTCCTTAGAAGCCGATGGATCCAGAGGTCTATTACAGTTGTATAAGAATGGAAGATGAAAATGATATGAATGTACTGATGGATTAGGAATCCCAAAATTCATCACCTATTAAGTCTTACTTCAATTCAAATGCACTTCAAAAGAAGATCAAGAAGAGAGACAAAGAGGTGCAAAATCTAATGAATGCAACAAAAAATAATTCTGAATTGTTAAATCATCTAGATTGCCGACTGGAACATTTTGAACATATTGGTCGTATTGAAGATGGTTTATTGTGTATGTTCAAGAAACATGCTTGGATTGAGGAGGATTTGACTGATGAATTTCCTTACCAACCCTTCTACAACCTGTGTGTGCACTACCAATCTATGGGAGATATCCAGGAGGATGAGAGTGAAGAAGATGTTTGAACTTAGTTTATGCAGGGAACATTTTTTTAGTACTGTATGTTTTATTTACTTTATTGTCTTAGATTGCATTTACTTTTATTATTGTGCTTTATTTATGTTTATGCTTTGCATCTAGATGTTTAGATTTCAGTGATAGGATGTTTGAATTGCTTTAAAACACTGAAACAGATTTTTGTTGGCTTGATAAATGTTAGTTTGTAATAGCGTGAACTATATTTATAAGAAAGAGTTTTGTGTTGTTTGTGAAATTTTGTTGTTAGAATAATGTTTATGTATGTTTAGAAATGATCATTTGATTTAATTATAGGTTGACTTAAAGCAATACGAAGCAAATTTCCACAAAAACCAAAATCTAGTGAATTTGTGCTTTTGCGCACGATGAACCGTTTTACAGAGCGTTGGTGCATGATGTGCCAAAAACTCAAATAAGCTTGATTACCTACAAAACTATGAAATCAAAAAGGTAAGCTCCATTTCACTGCTCGGGTCATCTCCTACCTCTAAACCTTGACCTAGGGCTTTACATTGAGGGCGATAAAGAAGATTTTGGAGGCCAAAAATCTTAGATTTCATCTTCTCTTGGTAAGAGCTTTAGTTTAAGTTGGAAATTTTTTATTTTCACCATGAATTTTTCCTACATTGTGGAAGATTCAAAATTTAGGATTTTTTTTTATGAAAAAGCTTGAATTAAACTTATGGTGAAAAGTTTTTTACCAAATAATCTTACTTGAGGAGTTAGATTTTTTATTTAGAAATTTACTTGGAATTTATTTGAAATTTCATAGATTTTCCAATGGCTCCCCAATTGAAGAGAGGAAGGCCATCCGAGGATTTCGATTCACGAAAATTCGTTAACTTCAAAGTCCAAGATAGTTATAATACTCAAATGGAAACCAGAAGATTGATCCATTAATGGGCATTTGCAAACTTGGGTGGTGAGATTGAAGTTTTCATCCTCACCAAAAACTAGGAATGATTCTGATACTTCACTTTAGTAGAAATTGTCCCCATGATTCGGGAGTTTTATGCTAACCTGAGGTTCACTAAGGGTGATCACATCTTGGTTAGAGGAAAGCAAGTAGAATTTACTGCTAATCGAATCAATGATTTTTATGGACTAAGAATTGTATATCTTGATGAGTACGCTGCATTCGTAATGACTGATTCATCACTGGATGAAGTGATTGCCTTTTTTATAGATGGAAAAGGAGAATGGAAGGTTAAGAATAACAAAATAGTTAACTTCTCTGTTTCCCTATTGAGGAGTCAGTCAAAGATATGGCAACACTTTATTTCTACTAAGTTACTACCAACAAATCATCTTGTTGATGTGACAAAAGATAGAGTGGTGTTGAACTATTGCATTCAAAATATAGAAACAATAAATGTTGGTGCACTCATAGTTCATCATGCTTGAAGTATAGCTTGTACTTCTACAGCTAGTGGTTTGGAATATCCTGCCTTGATTTTCACTTTATGTGAGCAATCAGAAGTAGAGTCCCATGGAAATGAAGAAATATTACAACCACAAAATCCTATTGGGAGGCATATGATTCAAAGAGTGGAATCATTTGTTGAACCTAGAGGTGGTAGAAGGGATAGACCCTCTACATCAGTTGCAGGAGCATCTACTTCTTGCTCTGCTTCACTTGAAAATATTATGGAGCAGCTTATGATTCAACAAATGGACATAATTAATATGGAGAGTTAGATTGGAGAGATTGGAGCAATAAATGCTTCTAATGATGAATATCAATAGAGGAGAGTTCAACATGATATTGATTTTGAGAATTTTATGGTAAGACATCTTAGGGGTGAGCCCAATGTTGAATTTCCTCCTCGCCCAGTTTCACTCCTTATGCTCCTATTCATGATGAAGATGAGGAGGAAGAAGAAGAAGATGATGATGATGAGGAAGGTGATGAAGAGTGATATTTTCATGAGTCTAGCTTAGTTTTTTTTTCTTATGTTTGTTTGTTATTTATGATTGTATTGTGATGTACTTTTATTTAGGAACTGTTGAAGTAAGGACTTTTATGTTGTCTTGTGGATTGAAATTGTAATAGTAACAGTATATTTTTACTTTACCTGCATTTTTAGTTTTATTTTTTCAGTTTTTCTATTTCTATTTTTCATTCTCAACAAATTCCTTATAATATATTATGTCTCATTTAATGCTTTAAAGCATTTATGTATGTTTTTAAAGCTAGTACCTGCAGTATATTAGAGCCCAGTTTCATTATCAGAAATTCTCTATAGGTCAGTTTTTGTATTTACTGTTTTCTTTTCACCTACTAAATTTTGCACTAAAATATTTTTAAGAAAATTACTTAAAAACTTAAGTTTAAAGAAATTTTTTTCTTGAAAAGAAGTAAACTAAATTTTATTTTATTTTTCAATTAACTATCTTTTTAAAATTAATTTAACATGACATGAGATATTGAGATTAAAATTTAACAGACAATACTTATGATTATAAATATTATGGTAAATTTAGGTAAAAAGTTTTTAATAATGAAGGTCAATTCTAAAGTTAAAGATATTTGGTATGATAAGATAAGACTATGTTTTCTATTTATAATAAGAAAAATTGTATTTTTGAAGTGTTAAGAATTTTAGAGTTTCATGCAAGAAGAAAAGAATGCAACTTTATGAAAAATCATAAACTAATACGAGTTTTTTAAGTGAAGAAAGCTAAGAAGTTTTAACTTTAAGAAAAGGATAGTGAAGTTCAAAACTATTAAAGCAATCGAGATATAGTAATCCTCACTTGAAAAAGAAAAAAAAAAGAAAAGAAAGGATTGAAAATATCTTAAAAGAAAAAATAAGGAGAAAAGAAGAAAAGAAAAAAAAGAAAAGAAGAATAAAGTGAGGAGAAGCTTGAGGACATGCCTAATAAAAAATTCACTTCACTTTAATCAACTTAAGGAAAGAGCTTTATTACATTTTCTAAACTTATATTGGAATATTGGTAGTATTACTAGTGAAGTTTCATGAAGTTCTTTTTCATATGAATGTTCTAAATATCATTAATATGACAAATTGTAATTCTTCTTGAAACGAATAAAGATTCAGAAATCCTAAATTTGATTATTAAATACTCTTAGAATTAGTGTTTGAATCTAAGTTATTAAAAGTTTTTCTTAAATTTTTTTATTCAATTTATTAAGCTAAAGTATAGAAGTTTTGAATTGATCCCTATCATAAGTCATATGCTTTTATGTAATAAAAGTGTCACTTGAGGACAAGCAACATTTAAGTTTGGGGGATTTGAATAAACAAAAATAATATGTTATTTTAAGTATGTAATTTATGCCTATTTTTGGTGATATTGCACTTTAAAGAAGGGAATTTTTTATGTTTTTGTTGCAGGTATAACATTTTTAGGCATTTGGAGCAAAATTAGCAAAAATGATGAAATTTGGAGCCAAAACAGTGAATTTTGGGAATATGGCGCATGATACGCTAGATTGGCGCAGGGTGCCGTTTTACAGAGCTTTGGCACATTATGCGCTACATTTAGCGCTAGATGCGTCAGGGACGTCTTTTTGTGGATTAAGGCATTTTGAGGCAAATTTTGTCAAATTTTCAAAGGGACACTTATTCTAAACACATTTTGGAGTAATTCATAATGTCTAAACAGTTTGGAAGGTTCATTTTTGCATGGATATGTCTCTTAGATCAAATGACACATCTTTTGAATTCAAAAGGGTTAACTTTTGGAGAGAATTTTAGAGGGAAATTTGAATTCTTTTTTAAAGGAGGCAGCCCAAAATAAAAAAGGAAAAATTCAAGGAGCATGGGTGTGACGTGAAAGTCAGGAGGAAGAGATATAGAGAGAAAGACAAGGGCTTGGATATTTTCTTCTAGGGTTGTAAGAGAAGAGGGAAGGTGAGAGATTTCTTCTTCATTACACTTCTAAGAGAGACTTGAGAGTGCTTGTGAAGAGAGAAAGGCTGAGAGGGAACATCTAAGGGTTTGCTTGGGAAGGATTGTGAGAAAAGTTGTGTCTTTTAATTCTTTTATTTTGTAAACTTATTTTTATATATGAAATCCGTCTTTTGTCATATTTTTCTCATGAATTATGAGTAGTCTTCTTTATCCTTCTCCCTACTTTGAAATATGGTTTAGTGAATAAGTAATTTTGTTTTCTAGGGTTTTATATGTTAATAATTTGTGATGATTTGAACTCTGATCTTCACCTACTTTTCAATCTAGCCAATTGAAATGTTAATATGTGTTGATAAACATATGTTTCAAAAGGGATATGATTTCTACAACATGTGGAGAATCACATTTGATTTCTTGTGAGAGTATGTCATCCATGGAATTGAGTGCAAATAAATAGAGAAATATACTTTATTGGATACATAATTGGAGAATTTAAGGTGACAGATTAAAATCCAAATTTGGTTCAGTTGATTCAAAACTAACGCGAGATTTTTAGCCCTCTGGGGAGGGCATAGTGGGATTCTGGAGTGGCAGCCGTTATCCTCCCAGCCTAACAACAAAATTAGGGACCAATCTCTGGATTAGTCTATGTTCTTTATAGCACTCAAAAGAGAATAATGAATACGATTGCTTCTATTTGTCACAAGAAGGTTATATTTAAATACTTTCAGAATGATTTTAATTTCTTCGCAACATATGCTCATTATATATGGAAGGATGCTTCCTTAAATTTGAACTATTTGACAGCAAAAATTTCATTTAGTTTTCGTAATTTTACTTTTTAAAGTTTAGTTTATGGTTTAGTTAACTTTGTTTTTGAACAACATTTTAAATAGCATTCACTCTAGTAGTCAATGTTCAAACTCCTCACTTTACCTTTTTTTAGTTTAAATTATAATTATAATCTTAAGGACTATTTACAGGCATTTCCAACTTCCCTGTGGGATCGATATCTAAGACTTTATTAGAGCCCTTTATTACTTGAGAGATACATATACTTGCGTTATTTTTAAAAGGGGCATTTGACAGTTTAAAAGATTTTTAAAGATACACTATTTTTATTAAAATTACTTTTGTTGGGATTACATCACATATTTATTATTATAGTTGTCGTGTGTATTTTGTAATATTGAAAAATAATTGTAAAATTAACACACTAAATATGCCCGTATCAGGAGAACTTTCATATCTAGTTCAGGATATGTTTCAATTAAAGGAATAAGAATTTTATTATTTTTTGTAGTGTCTAACAATTCAAATCTTTCCTAAACATAATGAATATCTTCGTCACATATTTTGATGAACTTATCTTGCATTTTATCTTCATCTTCTGGCTTAAAATCTTCCTATTCCATTTTCTCTTCAAAAATTTTCATAAAATGATCGTTACTCAAATAATCACAAATTTCCATCCTGTAGCATTCATCATCTTTTTCTTTTTCTATGTATTTCATAGATTTTGATATATTAAATGTAACTTCTTGATTATTGACTCTCATGGTTAACTCACCTTTTCAAACATCTATCATATCTTTCCCAGTTGCAAGAAAAGGTCTCCCGAGAATGATTGGAATTTCCTTATCTTCCACCGTATCTTGTACTGTAAAGTCCACAAGAAAGATAAATTTATGAATCTTCACTAATAAAACTTCTACAACTTCTTTAGGATAGGTGATAGATTGATCAGCTAACTGAAGGGTTACTATAGCAGAGGAATTCACTCCTAATCCTAACCTTCTAAAAATAGATATAGGCATAAGATTAATACTGACTCCCAAATCACGTAAAGCTTTTCCTAAAAATCTTTTGCCTATATCACAAGGGATAATAAAACTATCAGGATATTTAAGTTTTTTAGGAAGATTTTTTGGAATTATAGCGCTACACTCTTTACTAACTGCAACTGTCTCATTATCTATAAACTTTCTTTTCTTATTAAGTATATCCTTCATAAAATTTACAAACTTGGCATTTTTTGTAAGACTTCGGCGAATGGAATGTTTATGGTTAGTTTCTTAGGAATTTACAAGAATTTTGAGAATTGTTTATCCAATTTTGTTTGTCTCAATTTCTAAGGAAATGGAGGTAGTGGTTTTCCTACTGTAATTTTCATCGGTTGAATAGGACATTCTGAATCATGATGAATNGTCACAAGAAGGTTATATTTAAATACTTTCAGAATGATTTTAATTTCTTCGCAACATATGCTCATTATATATGGAAGGATGCTTCCTTAAATTTGAACTATTTGACAGCAAAAATTTCATTTAGTTTTCGTAATTTTACTTTTTAAAGTTTAGTTTATGGTTTAGTTAACTTTGTTTTTGAACAACATTTTAAATAGCATTCACTCTAGTAGTCAATGTTCAAACTCCTCACTTTACCTTTTTTTAGTTTAAATTATAATTATAATCTTAAGGACTATTTACAGGCATTTCCAACTTCCCTGTGGGATCGATATCTAAGACTTTATTAGAGCCCTTTATTACTTGAGAGATACATATACTTGCGTTATTTTTAAAAGGGGCATTTGACAGTTTAAAAGATTTTTAAAGATACACTATTTTTATTAAAATTACTTTTGTTGGGATTACATCACATATTTATTATTATAGTTGTCGTGTGTATTTTGTAATATTGAAAAATAATTGTAAAATTAACACACTAAATATGCCCGTATCAGGAGAACTTTCATATCTAGTTCAGGATATGTTTCAATTAAAGGAATAAGAATTTTATTATTTTTTGTAGTGTCTAACAATTCAAATCTTTCCTAAACATAATGAATATCTTCGTCACATATTTTGATGAACTTATCTTGCATTTTATCTTCATCTTCTGGCTTAAAATCTTCCTATTCCATTTTCTCTTCAAAAATTTTCATAAAATGATCGTTACTCAAATAATCACAAATTTCCATCCTGTAGCATTCATCATCTTTTTCTTTTTCTATGTATTTCATAGATTTTGATATATTAAATGTAACTTCTTGATTATTGACTCTCATGGTTAACTCACCTTTTCAAACATCTATCATATCTTTCCCAGTTGCAAGAAAAGGTCTCCCGAGAATGATTGGAATTTCCTTATCTTCCACCGTATCTTATACTGTAAAGTCCACAAGAAAGATAAATTTATGAATCTTCACTAATAAAACTTCTACAACTTCTTTAGGATAGGTGATAGATTGATCAGCTAACTGAAGGGTTACTATAGCAGAGAAATCACTCCTAATCCTAACCTTCTAAAAATAGATATAGGCATAAGATTAATACTGACTCCCAAATCACGTAAAGCTTTTCCTAAAAATCTTTTGCCTATAGCACAAGGGATAATAAAACTATCAGGATATTTAAGTTTCTTAGGATGATTTTTTGGAATTATAGCGCTACACTCTTTACTAACTGCAACTGTCTCATTATCTATAAACTTTCTTTTTTTATTAAGTATATCCTTCATAAAATTTACAAACTTGGCATTTTTTGCAAGACTTCGGCGAATGGAATGTTTATGGTTAGTTTCTTAGGAATTTACAGGAATTTTGAGAATTGTTTATCCAATTTTGGTTGTCTCAATCTCTGAGGAAATGGAGGTAGTGGTTTTCCTACTGTAATTTTCATCGGTTGAATAGGACATTCTGAATCATGATGAATAACTTCTTCAGATTTTTTAATTTCCACCTATTTATTCTCAACTTCAATCTCTTTGTAAACCTTTGTTTCCACTTCTCTGCTACTTCTTAGTTTTATAGCTTTAATTTGCTCTTTATTTTAGTCTTTAGGATTAATCCCAACATTATTATAAAGAGTTTCTTGAGACCTACTACTAAGTAAAGTAGAACTATGTCACAATTGATTCTCAATGTTTCTAATTGTCGCTCCCTGACTTTGTAATAGATTACCCATTTGTAATACCAATTCTTCCATAGACAATTTCTTCTCTTTAAATTTAGAATTAGTTTTAAAACTGTGAGGATAATAAAGTATGTGATTAGTATTTCCTTTTTTGTTTACATTTCCTAAAGGGTTTGCTTGATTTTTCCCCCATTATAGATTTACACCATTAGAGTTCTTGTTATTCCAACTTAAACTAGAATGATTTTTTTGACCATGATTGTAATAATTAGAATAGGGATTATTAGGTCGATTACTTATTGTATTCAAAGTTGCATACAATGATTGATAATCTATCATTCGTTTGAATGAAATTTTCTCATCCACTAGTGGTGTTTGATATATATTAAATTCAAAATTGATCGAACTTGTTTGATATTTTAGCGATTTGAAAATCCAAAATAGAAATTGTGTCACAATCATGAACACTGGCTACTCTTTTTAGATTTACCCTTTTAGATGGTCATTAAAAATTGTTAATAGCCATCTTTTTAATTAATGAATATGCTTCATCGAATGGTTTTGACATTAATGATCCACGAGCAGCAACATCAATAATAGATCTAAGAGATCCCATTAATCTATTATAAAATTTTTGAATTATTAACCAATCTTGTAAAGCATGGCGTAGACACTTCCTAAAGAAATCTTTAAAATTATTCTCGAGATTCATATATTGATTCCCCTTCAAACTAACAAAAAGATGTAATATCATTTCTAAGTTTAGTAGTTTTTTATGGTATAAAATATTTAGCCAAAAATTTCTGAGATTCCCAAAGTTCTGATTGATCCATGTGCTAAAGAGTTTTACCACATCTTAGTTTTGTTCCTTAATGAAAAAAGAAAAAGTCTGAGTTTAACGGCGTCATTCGACTCTCCATCATAATTAAATGTAGCACATAATTCTAGAAAACTACCAAGATGTAAATTTGGATCTTCAAATGGTGTTTCCCCCAAATTGATCATTTCTTACAATTTGTATAATAGCAGATTTAATGACAAATGAATTAGCAGCTGCAGCAGGAGTATGTATAGTCAAGTAAATTTCATCTACACTAGGGTTAACATAGTCCCCTAATGGTCTCTTTTGATTTTTATTTTCCATACATTGATTAATTAAATTGTTCGTCACTTTGTTAAGTTTTTTTTTGTTTTCAAATTTTTCTTATAGTTCGTTCTAATTCCAAATCGTAAGGTACTAATTGTTCGGATACTAACATTTGCATACACAAACACAAGTAACAATTATAAATAAGTACTCACACAAGATTAAAAATATTTTTTTTTATATTTTTTGTTGTTTTTAAAATAAAATTTATAGTTCAAACAACGTGTTTTAGGTAATTTACCGTAGCCTCCCGGCAATGGCATCAAAAACATGATGTGGGTTTTTTTATGTGTTATAAATGTTTTTCAACGCCACAAAATACAAGGTAGCTATACTCAATAATATGTTATGCTCAACCACAATAAAATTTAGTTTAGATTTTCTTTTTTAAAATATTTTAAATTTTCACTCTTAGTAAATTAAGGTGTACTTTCATATTCAAATTGTCACTAGGTTGCAAACGCAAGTATACGTATCGCTCAAGTAATAAATGAATATAATAGAGTCCTAAGTAACAATTCTGGACGGAGGTAAAAATTTATTTGGAAAATCAAGCAAAAGCACAAAATGCAGACTATAAAAAACCTAACTAAAAAAATAGGTCAAAATTTGTTTAGTGCCACTAAAGAAACTACATTTACTACACTAATCTCTAAACTTCAAAGTTAATTTTTCTAAAAACTAAACTAGGTTTTATGACAACGAGTTCAAATTTAAGAAATTATCCTTCCCCTTACAATGACATTTTAGTCGGTGAATTATCAAATTGAAGAAAATTGTATTGTGCCAAATAGGAGAAATTATATTTTTTATCCCTTTTACAAGTGATAAAGTACATTGGCTCCTCCAATGTTTAATCCCTAAATTCATGGTTAGGTTGGGAAGATACTGGCTCTCACTCCAGAGTTCCTAAGTTCCTCTCGCCTTAAGGCTAACATCTAGTTTTAATTTCCAAACACCGGGAGAAACTTATGGATTTTAGTTTGTCACCCTAAAATCTCCAATTCTACGTCCATCAATGAATATTTTCCTATTTATTTGACCTCAACCCCATGGACTACATTCTCATCCATGAAATCAAATGTCATTCTTACTTTATTATGAAAAGCATAACTCTCTCCGATCGTATGTTTTACAAAAAAATTTTACAATTCAAATGACCAAATCAAAAATTATATGAAGTTTGAAGTTTGAATCATCAGAAATATGAAATTAAAATATTGTGCAACAATCTTGATTCTTCACATGACCATTTCTCTTTGTAGGGAGAAGGACAAGGAAATCTACTCAAAATTCACGAGGAGGATACAACAAAGCATGGATTTTATATATAAAGATAAGTTTAAAAAATAAGAAAGAAAAGTAAAGTAACTTACTCAATCTCTTCTTCAAGCATATCCCATGAAACACCTTTGAATCTTTCTCTTTTTACAAAAAAACACTCAAATCTCTCTTAGAAATGTAAGGAAGAAGAAATCTCTCATTTTCCCTCTCCTCTTAAAACTCTTAGAGAAACTTGAAACACTCTCTTACAACTTGGAACTCACTCCCCACTCACTAACACTCAGTACACTCCTTTTTTTTACATAAAAACACTCTTTTATAATGTAGGGATGAATTTCTCAAGTGTCTTGTTGACCTCACTTTTGGTTGAGGTCTAGTTTTCCCTCTTTAATAGCCTAGAGTCTAGCCATAGGACTTTTCTGTTGACTATTCCTAGAAAACTAGAAAAGGAACCCTCACCATTAGAAATTCTACACCCCCTCCTTACTCAACTTGAAGCTCTTCATATTGGTCCTAACCTCTAGCACTTAGTAGGCGAGGTCACTATGAGGGAGCTTAAGGAGAGTTCCCATAGGATTGTTTAACCTTAGGGTTGACCCTGGGTATTTGTCTAAAACTAAGTCAGTCATCTCACTCACAGTCACTCACAACCCTAAATCCAAAATTCCTTGACTTTGATCCCTTGAGTTTTTGGGATACTCATGTAGATAGTCCCCTAAACCCACTAACCCTAGGCTAGGCTTTAGCTAAGACCAGTACATAGAGGACCCAAAACGGGGTTTCCATTGGTCTATGGCTTATTTATGGTGGTTAGCTCCCCAATTCTACCAAAGGTACCCAACTTGGCCTTTTGCCCCTAAACTCCCCCAAATTACCTAGATACCCTTGGGACCCTAAATTTTGTAAAAATTCCCAAATTTACCCAAAATACCCAAATTTGTTCAAAAATCATTTCAAACCTTTTGAAAATAGCCAAATTACCTAAAATCACCAAAATTGTCAAATTACCAAAATACCCCTCCCTAGCCCAAAATTCCAAAAAATATCAAAAATTTCCAAAATATTTCAAATATTCCCATCTTCACTTTTCTCAACTACCGCATGACCTAATTTGGCCATTTTCACCATTTTGACCAAAACCCCTAAAATTGCCTTTAAAGGCCCAATCTCCCCAAATCCACTTCAAATGTCCATCAAATTGGTCCTAAATTCCCCTAATTTCAATCTTAAACTCTAATTCACTTTTAAAATGACCAAAATAAATCAAATAAAAGCTCAATTGGCCCATGCTTTGAGCCCAATTTTGATCCAAATTAAAAGCCCCAATTTTGGCCACATGACCTAATCTCACCCAATTAAACTCATAGCTCGGTCAATTTGCCATTATTCATATTGAAAACTCTTCATAACATTTCTAAACATCAAACTTGACCTTCAATTAGCCTTGGTGAAGCCTCAATTTCATTTAATTTTGACTTAAGTCCAAAAGCCCCAAATTTTATCCTAAATTGGGTATGCCTCCAAACATCACCAAATTGAATGCTTTAGCCCCAAAATAGGAACCCAACTCATGTTTAAAACTCTTCATGGAATTTATATTGACCATTATCAATAATAAATTTGGTCTTAGCCCAAGGCTAGCCCAATCTAGACCCAAGTCTAGCCCAACATGCCCAAAATGACAAAATCTCCAAAATCCTTCAAATTGACCCCTCAGTTAAACTCAAAATCCTTTATAATCCTTCACCAAAAATGTTCATTACAATCATCTACATCAAATGCATCAATAAATTGGGTAAATTGACATGGATACCCTAGCCCAAACCCAAGTTTTGGTCATTTGAACCCACATTGGACCCATGCACTAAAATTAGCCTAACCACCCCAAAGCCACCAAATTAATGACTCCATAGCCATTTGTTTGACCCTAGTGACCAAGATAAACCCCATAAAACCACCTAAGCTAATCCATGGACCAAAGGTCCCCTAAATTAAGGGATTTAGATTCCATATTTGCTTAAGCCTTGGATATTTTTGCTAAAACTAAAGCTCAACTCATTTAATTGCTTTAACATATTCCCCTGGCTCACCTGACCACCTAGCCACCTCCCTTGGCCTGGTCGGCCAGCCTAGTGGCTGGAAAACACCAAAATTGTGAGCCACCCCCATGGAATCAAACCCATTTCAANAAAGGGATTTAGATTCCATATTTGCTTAAGCCTTAGATATTTTTGCTAAAACTAAAGATCAACTCATTTAGTTTCTTTAACATACTCCCCTGGCTCACCTGACCACCTAGCCACCTCCCTTGGTCTGGTCGGCCAGCCTAGTGGCTGGAAAACACCAAAATTGTGAGCCACCCCCATGGAATCAAACCCATTTCAAACTTAGAGGCCACCTCATCCAAATCAAATGCTAGAGCCTCTCTGCCCTCCACCTAAGCATCACATTGCACCCTCTAGTTGGCCATGGCAGCCACCCTTAAAAAAAAATTTTTAAAAGTTCCCCTCCATGGCCATGGAAGGAGAGTTGAAATTTTCTCTGAGAGAGCCTTCCAAATTACTTACAAAGACTCTTTGAGACCTTCTCAACTCAAGCCAACCACTTTCCCTCACTAATTCTCACTATGGAAGCTCAATTTTGAGCTCAAACTTCTGCTTAAAACCAGGACAAAGCTCAATAAACCTCCAAAATCCACCAAACTCAAATTAAACTTACCCACACCTTCACCACAGTGAAATAAGGAGAAGCTCCATCAAATTCCCCTTCCATAGAGACCCTAGCATAGCTCTAGACCAACACCTGAAATCGAGCTTAGTCAATATCATACCTAGACCTTTTACCACATCAAGAGGCTCAATCCTTAGCCTCCTTGGACCCCAACCAACGTGCCAAGAACCTCTGATTGAAGCTTCCCTTCTCAAAGCAAAGGTATTGAACTCCTCCTCCTCCCAAGCCTATTTTGATTCTCCACTTGATTAGGCTTAATTTCATGACATTTTAATCATATAGATATCTTCCTATAGTCTATCTAAGGATTTTAAAAAAAAAATTCACTTAATTTGGTTGAGAAATGAGGAAGATATCAAGCTTTGAAAACGATCGGTTCTTGGGTTAGACCATCAGGGATGATGACGGAGTGTCGTTACAACGCGTGTGTATCAAACGGAGGGCTTTGATTGGCCGGATAGGAGCACTGTTCGAAAGGTGGGACGCATGGATGGCGGCATCAAACGGGAGTGCGCCGTGTAGAGCTTCGGAGAGGCCTAGGATGAGGTGGTGTCACGCTTTTTAAATAGAAAAATAGGGATTTTCCTATTCATTTAAATAGCCCTAACTTTAAAAATTCATATCTTGGTGTAGAATAATCATTAAAATAAAATAAAAATGTCCTCTTGCTCAGTGAATAGAGGAGAACAATGTGAAAATAATTTGAAGTGCATTTGATGCATTTTTTATTTTGAATTGATTAAATGCCATTTTAAGTCTTTTGATTCTCCATGCATATAGACATTTCACCATGGCTTGAAATTTTAGCATGTTGTTTGCCTCTTTCTTAGGGATCATTCCCTGATTTTTCTAAAGTAAAAAAAGATCTCTTAACAGAGAACCATATTTTTCAATTTTATGTGTATTATTTACATAAATTAATCCTAATAATTAGCATGTTGCTTAGAAAATTCCAAGAAAATTTTGGAAGGTGTGCTGTGACCAGAGAACCCTTCGTAAAATATTTCATTGGTTAAGTCATTAAGAATGCACATAATTTCCACTAACCCTAAAACACAAAGAGAATTAGTTTTGGGTAACACAAACATTTAAACGACTTGATTTTTAATCTCCAATAAGATTCAAAGTTCAGATAACTTCCCATAAAAATTTCAAAACATTTGGAGCTCATTTAATAACTCAATTTGATTTTTCAAGTTAAATGACATTTTGGGTACTAAAATGATTTTTAAAAATTAAAATATAACTCAAAAAATTATAAAAAAATGGTTTGTTGAGTTCTCTGTGATCAGAGGAGTTTTGTAAAAATAAATTTGAAATTAAAATAAAAATTTCATTTTCAAGCCTATTTTTAATATTTAAATACTTAAAAAATGATAAAAATCATAAAAATAATAAAATTCATGAAAATGTTCTAAATTTATTTTTTAAGCACTTAGGAACAATTGGAATACTTTTCCTAATTTTATAAAGGAAGATATTGAAGTTTAAAGCTTAAAATAATTTTAGTTGGCTAAAAATGGCTTCAATAAAATAATTCAAAAAATTAAAAGAACAATTATAAGAATATGAAATTTGTTTCTCTGTGTCCTTTTACATAAGAGAGATTTAATAAAAATATAAAACTTAATTTTCTACTCTTAAAATATTTTATAATTAATAAATACTTAAGAACTTAAAATAATTCTTAAAATTCAAATATAAATACTCCACAATGCTTCTCTGACCTAAGTCTACCTTCAGTAAAAATTTCAAGCGATTAGGCTTTGCCTTGGTCAAGTTATGGAATTTTCTTTGAAAAGTCCTATTTTTGCATTAAAATAAATATGTAAATTAAATTAAATTTTAAAGAATCACATTTTCTCCTCTGATGTCTTGACTAACTCATGAGTAAGGTAAGATAAAAACTTTAGAGTCATTTGAATTAAATTTGACAAATTATGAAGTGATGGAGCCTTAGGGACAAAAGTATAATTTTAGAGGTTTAGCCTTAATTAAAATTTAGGCTTTAATTCAAAGAGGAGAAAGGGTAACCTCTGATTTTAAATAATTCATTTAGATGATTGAAACCAAAAGGGGGATTAATTGGTAAAAACCAATCACACTTTTGTTAATTAAAGAATAAATTTGTAATTTCCTTAAATTATTAAAATTTGAAAGTCTAGTCAAATAAATGATCTTAGACTTAGGAGTATGACTTTGGAAATTGATAATTCACTAATTTAACACCTCTATTTGATCTTAAAATGACTTTCAAAAATGAATCATCATCACTTAAAATTTTAATGTCTTTCAAAAATAACTAAGACATCCACCAAAACCTTAAGGGCTTAGTAGTGACCTAGGCTAAATAAAATATGATTAAATGAGGATTAGAAAAGTGAACATAATTAAAATTGAACATCTTCAAAACACTACAAGCCCAAATTAAAGTTGGCTAAATGTTTTTGATAACACTAACTTGCCTCTTTAAAGGTTTTCACCCACATAATTAACAAATTAAATCACAAATGATAATTACCTTACTCTTAGAGATTATTGAAACATCATTGTTCATTGAGCATTAAAGGTATTTATAGGATGTATTATTAATTAACATAATAATTTTAAATGAGCTCGAGACTTTTCACCACGCGGTGAGAGGGAAGCATGGACCTGCTTCTTCCTCTAGACCTGTTGGATACCTCGGAGGTCTACTAAACTAATATGTTTTGCTTAACAAAAATCATCCTTAATCAAACTAATAGGGGCCCACCAAGATATGACTTAAAGTTAGGTCGGTCACTAAAACCTTACTTTTTCGCTTTACATAAAATGTTCTAACATGCATTTTGAGTTTCAGGTGGTGGAACGAGAAGACTTGTCAGGTAAGCTTTTGCAGTTTACAGCGCCGTCTTTCTTGTACTTTTGATGTTAATTCAAACTTGCATGCTAAACAACGATGTCACCCTGCAGTAAAACTAAAACAACATGATAGCCACAAAACCAAAACCAAACCAAATCTAAAATTAATCATGATAAAATTCACCACTACAACATTCAAAATATAAAACAATTCAAAATTTAAGCACAAACATCACAAAAACAACAACTACAACTAAATTAAGACTTCTCTATCAGATGATAAGAATCCCTCAGAGGAGGTAACCTACTCTTTCTAACGAGGCTTCCCATGGTCTAAATGAATATAAGGAACTCATTAAGTTTAGTTTAATAAATTCATTTAAACTAAGTGAATCCAATAAAAAATAGTGGTGCTTGAACGAGGGAACCGTATGATCCTAACCGGTGTCACTCTAATCAACTTTAACATCCCTCATAAAATTTAAAGAACTATAACCATAGAACCACCTTATTTGACATCATAACTGGACACCCTAGAAAACTTAAACTCATCACTGCAAGGATCTTGGAGTAAGCATAGTAGGCAGCACGGCTATCTTCAATAGAAAAACCTGTCTTCCCTAGCTAAATCATTCCTTCCTTAGAATTAAACAACCAAGCCATAGGACTTCGAGGTAGTATGCTTTTGCAACATAAATCCTTACCCTATCTGACATCGTCACAGCGATTGCCAGTGAAATGGAAGAACAAGTGGAGGAGGTCTAGCAGAGTTCTCCAGATCTTAAAATAAATAAAGAATCAATGTTTGAATAAAAAGTTAAAAAACTCAGGGCTAAGATTTCCAAGTTGACTCAGGAACATGGAGTTTCCATCGACAATAATGATTAAGATTTTGACTAAAATGACAATCTTGAAGAAGATTTCATGGATGTCCTTGTCATCAAAACCAAAGCCACTATATCTGTGCACGAGGCTCAACCTCTCATCGAAGAGAACATCATAGATGAGCTGCGTAGGGCTATCCTCATAAGGGATGAACAAGTCAATCAACAGGAGAAAAGGATAGAAGAGAAGGCCACAACCATGATTTCCATGGCCACAATTCAAGGACAATCTCAAGCACCGCACATAGCATCTCCAGATGTCAACCAACCGGAGATAATACACATTACAGATGAAAGAAGGGAAGTTGCCTCGGCAAACAAAGATGAGCAACAAAAGAAGGATTCTCCATCAAGCGCCATGCCAGAGAAGGAATTTAAGCAAATGGTCGAACAAGTTCGGGAGGCCATAACCCAATCCAAGGTTGGTGCATTAATTTTTAATAGGTAAACCTTACCCTGAAGAATTCGATGTCGTACTCTTCCCCAAGGGTTTCGTGTAGATGTGGCTACGAAGCCTAAGCAAAGCCGAGGCACAAAATATTGTCAAGGAAGTACATGTCGGATTGTGTGGCGCTCACCAGTTGGGACCCAAAATGAAAATGAAGATCAAGAGACTCGGATATTATTGGCCAGCAATGATGCCCGACTGCATCGATACAACCAGAAAATGTCACCAATGTCAAGTGCATGGGGTGGTCTTGCACCAACCTCCGAATGTGGTACACCAAACTGTTGCTTTGTGGCCATTCGAGTATTGTGGCAGAGACATAATAGATCCGATAGACCCTCCATCTTCCAAAGGACATAGGTTTATACTTGCCGCTACAGACTATTTCTCCAAATGGGCAGAGGCAGTGCTGCTACGAGAGGTTACGACACATCACGTCCTTTAGTTCTTCAAAAGCCAAATCGCATATCATTTTGGAGTACCGCAAAGAATAATTTCTGACAATGTGATAGCTTTTAAAAGCACAAAAATCAACAATTTCATTAAAAAGACATGGGATAAATTGGAGATACTGTACAATTTACAATCCCAGAGAAAACAGATTGGTTTAAGCCTTCAATAAGACACTAGTATAGATTTTAAATAAAACACTGGACGAAAACAAAGGAGATTGACACAACAAATTGTTAGAAGCTTTGTTAGCCTATCGAACGACGTTCAGGACTCCCACTCAGTGTACACTCTACATGCACGTGTATGGGTCCGACATCGTACTACCACTAGAAATTCTGACATCGTCTCCCAGAGTCGCTGTCGCCAACCAACTAACAATAAAAGAAAGTGCAAAGCTCAGGCTTGAGGAACTAGAGAGTCTGTAAGGAGAATGACTTAAAGCACAATAACATCTGGAGCTTTACCAGGAAAAGTTGGTACAAGCTCATGACAAATTGGTCCGCCCAAGGATATTCAAAGTTGGTGACCTCGTACTTGTGCTCAAAAGGCCTATTTTTGCACGCCGCAAGATAGGTGAAAATTTTGAGTTAACTTGAGAGGGACCATTTGTCGTTGAAAAGGTTTACGCTGGAGGAGCCTACCAGTTAGTGGACTTCAGGGCTGAAAGACCCATGCTACAAATCAACGCACGATACCTGTCACTTGATATGAAATTTTGAAATTTTGATTGTTTTGGGGTTAACTATGTGGCCAAAAGTCTGTGACTGGGTCCAAAATTTTTGTAACAAAATTAACCTCAACATAAAAAAAGAGTTTTTTTTTGAAAATTACACGCCTCAATTTTCTCTTTTCAAACTTAATTTTCCACTAATTGAAATGAAATTCACCTATAAATAAACAATCTCTTCACAAAAATAAACAAAAATTTTCTTTAATAATTATTTTGTTTCATTCTTATTCATGCTAAGTTTCAACCTACTGACATTTTTCCTATCTTCTGCCGAGAAATGTCAGGCCAGAGGCTGATCTTCACCTTCAAAGATGGTTGGAATCTCGCACTAAATGAAGAAATGGTGCCGCAGGGCGGCACTATAGATTTCAACATGGAATTTAACCAAGTCAGCATGGATTACGAGGGGCCTTTAGTGAATTTTTTCAATCGATGGGAAAAGGAAGGGTTGTCCTCACTACTTAGGGTGGCCACCAAAGATAGTGCATCACTGAAAGGAAAGAACGTGATGGTACAAAAGAACCCGATGGAGGGGCCCAGCCATTTTCCATCCATGATAGCTACGCCGATTGGGGGCCTGGTCGTTGCTGATAATGTTGTTCCAGTGTGAAGAACACAGCTGACAAATGCCAGCCAACGTAAACAAAGAGCTTTTTTATGAGAAGAGAAGAGATGTTAGAAAGAGGCAGACAATTTGCTCGCTCCTACTCCTGAGGGACACATTTATGATCCGGGCATGAAAGAGAACTCCTCCAGCCAGCCCAATATAGATGAGGAGCCTGAGTTTGTGACAAAACCAAAGATACTACCAGCTTCAGATGTTTTGTGTACAAGTTTCCCTACTTGTAATGCCGAAATACCTGCACGAGCGTCAGCTTCAAGGGCATTCGTGGAGTGCCCGGACTGCAATGTTCTACATTTGAAACACTACAACACATTAGAGGAACATGCATCTACCGATGATGGATCTCAAACTGTTGATTACCTGATAGAGGCAGAGCCATATGTCCCAATGGATGCAAAGCCATATGTTCCGAGGGATACAGAGTTAAACGTCCTGTCAGATGCAGAATCATAAATTCCATTAAATCCAGAGGCAGCACCAACTTAGGTTCCAGCTTATGTTCAAATTAGGGAATACACGCGACAACTGCTGACTCCCAGTATGGTGGAAAATTATAAAATGAGCAAAGAAAATTAAAGAGACTTAGAGTTCTACGAAGAATTACAGGGAAAATCATCAACATACTGGAGGGATTAGAACTGTGTTTCAGTGTCTTTTCAGAGACTGACGAACATAATATTCTTCACTGCATTTTTGACCTAAGGGATAGAGGTCAAGCGGGTTTACTTATGGAAAGGACCTATTCTGAGCTGAGGAAATGGATGCAAGGAAAAGGTAGGATTACTATCCAGTTTGGCTGCTCCTACAACTTCACAAATGATAGACAAGGGAATTAACCTGGGATCCTTAAACACGATCAAGTAGATCCACTACCTCCAATGATAAAGTGGCAGATCAAAAGAATGGTCAGAAGGAATATTCTGCCCACTACCTGCATTCCAAATAGTTTTATTATCAACATCTACGATGAGGGTGATTCATTCCTCCACACATCAATCACCATGACTTCGTGAGGCCTTTTTGTACAGTCTCATTCATGAGTAAAAGTAACATCTTATATGGGAAAGAAATTGACATCATCGGCCCTGGTGAGTTCAGAGGCTATGTAGAGATTCCCCTACCAGTTAGCCCAATGCTTGTTCTTAAAGGCAACGGTGCAGATGTTGCCAAGCATTGCGTTCTAGGAGTGTGACACCATAGGGTGTCTGTAGCCTTCAGATGGATGGATGACAGCAAAATGCAGCAAATATTTCAGCCGGATCCATAAGTGGAGGAACTACTACCTTAAGAGCTATGAGAGGGTTGCATTTCTGAGCACATGCAAATGGAACTCTTGTCCTGAAGCGTGGCTTAGAAGGTCAGCTCGATCAGGAGCTCATCACAACAGGAATAGACAGTTAGAGGATTCCTTTCTACTTTACTACATTACAACAATGTCATATGTATCAGAGATGCTCAACCTATGATGTATACTTGATGCACTTTGATGCATTTTGCATATTGTACTCTTGACGCGTTGGCCTACACTTGATCTGTAACATTTTGTTGGAGCTGATTAATGAAATTTCTTTCAGAAATGTGTCTTTTTCTCAATTTCTTTTTATGTAATGGATGGAAGCCACGAACCACGCGTTGGTTCAAAATTACAACGAATAAAGAACAAAACGACAAACACAAAATTTTTTAACCATAATAAAATTTAAACAAAAAAACAAACAACAAATCAACTCTCTTTTTGAAAAAAATCAACCAACTAAAATTAAATTTTTGAAAACATATTTTGAAAATTAAACATGATAAAAACAACAAAAAAAAGAAAATAAATCTATGGAGTTGATTCTCTCGATTTTGAGGTCTCTTACTCTTTGCTCGCGTAGCACAACTATCTTTGTCTACATTAATTCTCTTAACATCCCCGCAGAATTTCACGTTTTGCACAAAACTTCACAAAGTTTCACAAATCTTCTTCAACAATGTCAACCTTTTCACATGACACATATCTCCTGATTCAACATCATAGTTTCTCATTTTTAAATCAGTCCTTAATTTCTGATTCACTACTTTTGAGGTCGGTCCTTAACTTCCGACACTATCTTTTGAAATTGATCACTACCATTCAATCCTTATTTTTGAATCAGTCCCTAATTTATGATTCAAACGTTTAAGGTCGGTCCTTACCTTTTGACGCTCTCTTTTGAGATTGATCACTAACTTTCAATCCTCATTTTTGAATCAATCCCTAATTTTTGATTCACACTTTTGAGGTCGGTCCTTACCTTCTGATGCTCTCTTTTGAGATTGATCACTACCTTTCAATTCTCATTTTCGAATCAGTCTCTAATTTCTGATTCACACTTTTGAGGTCCGTCCTTACCTTCTGATGCTCTCTTTTTGAGATTGATCCCAACCTTTCAATTCACACTTTAGAATCAGACCCTAATTTATAATTCACTACTTTCGAGGTCAGTCCTTCTTACCTTCCGATGCTCTCTTTTTTTGATTGATCCTTACATTTCAATTCTCATTTTTGAATCAGTCCCTAATTTTTTATTCACTACTTTTGAGGTCGATCATTACCTTCCGATGCTCTCTTTTTGAGATTGTCTTACCTTTCAATTCTCATTTTTGAATCAGTCCCTAATTTCCGATTCAATACTTTTGAGGTCGTCCTTACCTTCCGATGCTCTCTTTTTGAGATTGATCCCTACCTTTCAAATCCCACCCCGGGGTCAGTACTTACACACTGATTCCCATCTTCTCTAAATTCCTAAAATCTGATAACTCAAAATCCACTTCGAGAGTCCCTACTGCTTGAATTTGATCAAATATTCACCTGCTACATTCCTTAGTGGAAGCAAATAACACACACAATCCCACACTCCTTCTATGTCTCTTGACTTAGGAGTTGGTATTGGTTTTGTTGATCTCGTCGGTGAACGCCAATATGCGCGGTGTTTTTTGCCCAGCACTCCACACCTATTGAGGGTCCATTTGTTGACCTCACATTTTATTGAGGTCTAGTTTTCCTTCTTTAGTAGCTCAGAGTCTAGCCATAGGACTTTCCAGTTGACTATTCGTAGAAAACTAGAAAAGGAACCCTCACTATTAGAAATTCTACACCCCCTCCTTACTCAACTTGAAGCTCTCCATACTAATCCTAACCTCTAGCACTTAGTAGGTTGGGTCACAATAAGGGAGCTCAAGGAGAGTTCCCATAGGACCGTTTAACCATAGGGTTGACCCTGAATGTTGGTCTAGAACTAAGTCATTCACCTCACTCACAGTCACTCACAATCTAAATCGAAAATTCCTTGACTTTGATCCCTTGATCTTTTAGGATACTCATGTAGATAGTGCCCTAAACCCACTGGCCCTAGGATAGGGTTTAGCTAAGACCCGTACATAGGGAACCCAAAATGGGGTTTTCATTGGTCAATGGCTTATTTATGGTGGTTAGCTCCCCAATTCTACCAAAGTTACTCAACTTGGCCTCTTGCCCCTAAACTCGCCCAAATTACCTAAACATTGGGACCCTAAATTTGGCCAAAATTCCCAAATTTACCCAAAATATCCAATTTTTTTCAAAAATCATTTCAAACCTTTTGAAAACACCCAAATGACCCAAAATCACCAAAATAATTGAATTACCAAAATACCCCTCCTTAGCCCAAAATTTCAAAAAATCTAAAAAATCCCTGAAATTCCCAAAATATTNTTATCCAATTTTTTTCAAAAAATCATTTCAAACCTTTTGAAAACACCCAAATGACCCAAAATCACCAAAATAATTTAATTACCAAAATACCCCTCCTTAGCCCAAAATTTCAAAAAATCTAAAAAATCCCTGAAATTCCCAAAATATTCCAAATATTCCCAATTTCACTTTTCTTAACTATCGCATGACCTAATTTGTTCATTTTGACCATTTTGACTAAAACCACTAAAATTGCCTTTAAAGGCCCAATATCCCCAAATCCACTTCAAATGTCCATCAAATTGGTCCCAATTTCCCCCAATTTCAATCCTAAACTCAAATTAACCTTTCATATGACCAATCTAAACCATATCCAAGCTCAATTGTCCCATGATTTTAGCCCATCTCTGATCCAAATCAAAAGCCCCAATTTTGGCCCCATGACATAATCTCACCCAATTAAACTCATAGCTAACTCAATTTGCCATAATTCATAATGAAAACTCTTCATAACATTCCTAAACATCAAAATTGACCATTAATTGGCCTTGGTGAAGCTTCAATTTCATTTAATATTAACTTNGAGCCCATCTCTGATCCAAATCAAAAGCCCCAATTTTGGCCCCAAGACCTAATCTCACCCAATTAAACTCATAGCTGACTCAATTCGCCATAATTCATAATAAAAACCCTTCATAACATTCCTAAACATCAAAATTGACCATTAATTGGTCTTGGTGAAGCTTCAATTTCATTTAATATTAACTTAAGTCCAAAAGCCCCAAATTTTGCCCTGAATTGGCTATGCCTCCAAATTTTATCAAATAGAATGCTTTAGCCCCAAAATTGGCACCCAATGCATGTTGANAACTTAAGTCCAAAAGCCCCAAATTTTGCCCCGAATTGGCTATGCCTCCAAATTTTATCAAATAGAATGCTTTAGCCCCAAAATTGGCACCCAATGCATGTTGAAAACTATTCATGACATTCATATTGACCATTCTCAACAATAAATTTTGACTTAGCCCAAGGCCCAACATGCCCAAAATGACCAAATCTCCAAAATCCTTCAAATTGACCCCCCAATTGAACTCAAAATCCTTTCAATCCTTCGCCAAATATGTTCATTAAAATCATCTACATCAAATGCATCAATAAATTTGGTCAATTGACATAGTTAACCTAGCCCAAACCAAAGTTTTGNGGACTTAGCCCAAGGCCCAACTTGCCCAAAATGACCAAATCTCCAAAATCCTTCAAATTGACCACCCAATTGAACACAAAATCCTTTCAATCCTTCGCCAAATATGTTCATTACAATCATCTACATCAAATGCATCAATAAATTTGGTCAATTGACATAGTTAACCTAGCCCAAACCAAAGTTTTGGTCATTTGAACCCACATTGGACCCATGTACTAAAATTAGCCTAACCACCCCATAGCCACCAAATTAATGACTCCACAACCATTAGTTGGACCATGGTGACCAAGATAAACCCCATAAAACCACCTTAGCTAAGCCATGGACCGAAGGTCCTCTAAATCAAGGGATTTTGATATCATATTTGCTTAAAACTTGGATATTTTTGCCAAAACTAAACCTCAACTCATTTAATTGCTTTGACATCCTCTAGCTCACCTGACCACNTTGGTGACCAAGATAAACCCCATAAAACCACCTTAGCTAAGCCATGGACCAAAGGTCCACTAAATCAAGGGATTTTGATATCATATTTGCTTAAACCTTGGATATTTTTGCCAAAACTAAACCTCAACTCATTTAATTGCTTTGACATCCTCTAGCTCACCTGACCACCTAGCCACCTCCCCTGGCCTGACCAAGTGGCCTAGTGGCTGGAAAACACCAAAGCCGTGAGGCACCCCCATGGAATCAAGCCCATCTCAAACTTACAGGCCACCTCATCCAAATCAAATGTTAGAGCCTCCCTGCCCTCCACCTAAGCTTCACATTGCACCCCCTAATTGGCCATTGTAACCACCCTTAAACAAATTTTAATAAAAGCTCCCTTTCACGACCATGGAAGAAGAGTTGAAATTTTCTCTGAGAGAGCACTGAAAATTAATCACAGAGACTCTTTGAGACCTTCTTAGCTCAAGCAAACCACTTTCTCCCACTGATTCCCACTGTGGAAGCTCAATTTTGAGCTCAAACTTCTACTTAAAACCAAGACAGAGNCTCCACGGCCATGGAATAAGAGTTGAAATTTTCTCTGAGAGAGCACTGAAAATTACTCACAAAGACTCTTTGGGACCTTCTTAGCTTAAGCAAACAACTTTCTCCCACTGATTCCCACTGTGGAAGCTCAATTTTGAGCTCAAACTTCTACTTAAAACCAAGACAGAGCTCAATACACCTCCATAGTCCACCAAACTCAAGTTGAACTTACCCACACCTTCACCATAGTGAAAGAAGGAGAAGCCCCATCAAATTCTCTTTCCATAGAGACCCTAGCATAGCTCTAGAACAACACCTGAAATTGAGCTTGGTTGAATTAATACCTAGACCTTTCAACATAATAAGAGGCCCAATCCCTAGCCTCCTTGAACCCCAACGAATGTGTAAATCATCTCTGATTGATGCTTTCCTTCTAAGAACAAAGGTATTGAACTCCTCATCCCGAGCCTATTTTGATTCTCCATTTGATTAGGCTTAATTTCATGGCATCTNCGAATTAATACCTAGACCTTTCAACACAAAAAGAGGCCCAATCCCTAGCCTCCTTGAACCCCAACGAATGTGTCAATCATCTCTGATTGATGCTTGCCTTCTAAGAGCAAAGGTATTGAACTCCTCATCTCGAGCCTATTTTGATTCTCCATTTGATTAGGCTTAATTTCATGGCATCTTAACCGTATAGATATGTTCCACTAGTAAAAAAAAATTCGTTCAATTTGGTTGAGAAATGAGGGAGATATCAAGCTTTGAAAACGGACGGTTCTCGGGTTAGACCATCTGGGACGATGGCAGAACGCCGTTGGATCGTGCGTGCATCAAATGGAGGGATCTGATTACGCAGAATGGGAGCACAGATCGAAAAGGTGAGACACGTGGCTACTGGTGGGGATGGCAGCGCCGAATGGGAGCACACTGCATGGAGCTTNCTGAAAACGGACGGTTCTCGGGTTAGACCATCTGGGACGATGACAGAACGCCGTTGGATCGTGCGTGCATCAAATGGAGGGATCTAATTACGCCGAATGGGAGCACGGATCGAAAAGGTGAGACACGTGGCTACTGGTGGGGATGGCAGCGCCGAATGGGAGCACACTGCATGGAGCTTCGGAGAGGCCTAGGATAAGGAAGTGTCACACTGTTTAAATAGAAAAATAGGGATTTTCCTATTTATTTAAATTGCCCTAACTTTAAAAATTAATATCTTGNTGGTTCCGCACTGTTTAAATAGAAAAATAGGGATTTTCCTATTTATTTAAATTGCCCTAACTTTAAAAATTAATATCTTGNAACAATATTCAAAATATAAACTAACTCAAAATTTAATCACAAACATCACAAAACAACAACTACAACTAAATTAAAATGTCTCTATCAGATGATCGAGAATCTCTTAGAGGAGGTAATGTACGGTTGCTAACGAGGGTTCCCACGGCCTAAATGAAATTATGAAACTCATTAAGTTGAGTTTAGTAATTTAATTTATACTAAGTGAATCTAATAGAAAATAGTGTTATAGGAACGAGGGAACCATAGGATCCTAACCGGTGTCGCTTTAATCAACTTTAACATGCCCCCATAAAATTTAAAGAACTACAACCATAGGGACATATTATTTGACATCATAACTTGACACACTACAAAACTTGAACTCACCATGATAAGGAGCTTGGAGCTAGCATGGTGGGCAACACGACCATCTTCAACTACAAAACATGTCTACATCAGTTAAACCATTCTTTCATTAGAACTAAAGAAAGAAGCCATAGGTTTTCGAGGTTGTCTGCATAGTGCAACATAAATCATCAACTCATCTTTAGTATTTTGTTTAGACTTACTATACAATCTAAGCCCTAACTCATCTTAGGATTTTGAGATTGTTGTTTGTTATGATCTAAATCCTCACATCTTTCAGGCTATTTGTGTGATCATTTCACATAAATGTAAGTCCTAAATTAATAGAGTTTGCAGCATGAAACATTTAAATATTTCTCTTCCAAGCTGAAGCCAAACAATAGGATAGACTGGGAAATCACCGAGGTTCTCATCCAGAACTATGTCATCCCCTAGTTCTTCCTTCTTTAGATTATAAAATAAAATGTTCTAAATTTGAGCCATTCTCATTTCACACCTCTTTGTCTGATTTTGTTAAGAAGTCATATCCTTCTGACCTCCTTGAAGATAATATTTCTTGATTTTTATCGAGAGTTTTCTTAAGTGATTTTGGTCATTTAAGATGTAATTAACTATAGGGGCTTGTGGCTTTCCCTTATAGGAAGGTTTTCTGAACCCAGCTTAAAATAAACCCTATTTAATCCTTCATATTAAATGGGTAAATAGGGGACATTGTCGGTAAATAAAATAGTTTTGCTGACCAAATGAATATCATATATTTCTTAGTTTATTTGATCTAGCCTCAACCTAAAATCTTGTGTTTATCCTTCGACATAGATACATGGTTTGAGGTAAATCGCTCTTTCATTTAAACTATGAAAAATATTCAGTTTGATTCTATATTTTTCTAAAACTTATATATATGTGTAAAATAAATGTCTTTCTGAAGCGGGTGATGTGATTTCTATTCCGGGGGCTGACAGCTTCCAACGGGCCACTCCTCAACTTCTTAGTGCTGACACAAACCTACCTCCACCTACTATAGTAAGAGGAGGTAGGAGCTTTTTAGGACATGCTGGATCTTATAGGTGATATATCAAAGTTTTTTCAAAATTTACTAAACCTTTATGCCAACTTCTGGAAAAAGATACAAACTTTGACTTCAACCAAGATTGCTTTAAAGCCTTCGAAACGTTAAAGGAAAAATTGATCATTGCTTCTATAATTGTTTCACCTGATTGGGAGAAACCTTATTAATTGTTGTGTGATTCTAGTAATTAAGTAATTGGAGCTATTTTAGGGTATAAATATGATAAGATTTTTAAAGTTATGCACTATGTTAGTAAGACTCTTAATGATGTTCAAATTAATTACACCACCACTGAAATAGATTTATTAGCTATTGTATATACTTTTGAAAAGCTTAGATCATATCTGATTGGAGCTAAATGTATAGTACATACTGAACATTTGGCTATTAAATATTTGATGCAAAAGAAGGATTTTAAACAAAGATTAATTAGATGGGTACTTTTGATGCAAGAGTTTCATTTTGTGATAATCGATTGAAAAGGTTTTAATAATCAAATTTTTAATCATTTATTTAGGCTAGAATAGGAATAAATACTCAATATAGAAAAAGAAATTAATGAAACTTTTCTCGATGAACAACTTTATGTTATAAAAAATGGGAAATATATTGGTATGTTGATATTGTAAGCTATATTATTAGTGGTATTTTACCTTATGGGCTGACAAAACAATAGGAAAAGAAATTCATTTATGATGCAAATCATATTTTTGGGATGACCCTTATTTGTATAAACGATGCAAAAATTTAGTAATGAGACGATGTGTGCCTTATAGAGAAATTCAAAAAATTATCCATAAATGTCATGATTCTGAATTTGGAGGTCATTTTGGGAATGAAAAAATTGTTCACAAAAGTTTACAATCTGGATTTTATTGGTCTGCTCTATTTATAGATGTTAATATATACAGAAAAACAAGTGATCGGTGTCAGAGAGTAGGTAATATTTCAAGAAAAAATGAAATGCCTCTAAATTTTAATTTAGAAATTGATATTATAGATGCATGGGGATTTGATTTTATGGGAACATTTATACCTTCATTCAAAAATATTTATATATTGATTGCAGTGGATTATATTTCGAAATAGATTGAAGAAATCACTTTACCTCAATGTGATGCTTTGAATCTTTCAAAATTTTGAATTAAAAATATTTTTTCAAGATATGGAGTGATGAAAGAAGTTGTTAAGAAAGAAATTATAAAGTGGTTAGATGCTGGAATAATATATCCTATTTTAGATAGTGCTTGGGTAAGTCAAATTCACTATGTTCCAAAGAAATGAGGTGTGACTGTAGTAACAAATGAGCATAATGAACTAATATCAACAAGACAAGCCACTAGTTGGTGAATCTGCATAGATTATAGAGAATAAAACTTTGCCATCAAAAAAGATCATTTTCCTTTACCCTTTTAGGACCAGATGTTGGATAGGTTGGATAGCCACAAATATTTTTTTTAGATGGATATACCAGTTATCGTCAAATACCTATTGCTCGAAAGGATCGGGATAAAATAACATTAACTAGTCCTTATGGAACTTTTCTTTTTGTCAAATGCCCTTTCGATTATGTAATACACCTGCAACATTTCAAAAATCTATGATGTCAACTCTCAGTGATTTAATTGAAAAAGAGAATAAAGTCTTTATGGATGATTTCTTTGTGTTTGAAACTTCATTAGAAATATGTCTAAATCATTTAGAGAAAGTTCTTGAACGATGTGAAAAGACTAATCTCGTATTGAACTGGATGAAATGTCATTTTATGATTGTAGGAGGATTTCGGCTTGAGCATAAAATTTTAGAAAATGGCATGGAAGTAGATTCTACAAAAATTCTGGTTATATCAAACCTAGCTTAACCTACTACCGTAAGAGGAATTAGGAGCTTTTTAGGACATGCTAGATTTTACAGGCAATATATCAAAGATTTTCAAAAATTACTAAAAATTTTTACTAACATTGGAAAAAGATACAAACTTTGACTTCAACCAAGATTGCTTTAAAGCCTTTGAAACTTTAAGGGAAAAATTGATCATTAATTCTATAATTGTTTCACCTGATTAGGAGAAACCTTTTGAATTATTGTGTGATGTTAGTAATTATGCAATTGAAGTTGTTTTATGACAGAAATATGATAAGATTTTTAAAGTTAAATATTATGCTAGTAATACTCTTAATGATGTTCAGATTAATTACACAACAACTAAAAGAGCTATTAACGATTGTGTATAATTTTAATAAGTTTAGATCATATCTGATTGGAGCTAAATGTATAGTACATACTGGCCATTTGATCATTAAATATTTGATGGAAAATAAGGATGTTAAACCAAGATTAATTAGATGGGTACACCTGATGCAAGAGTTTGATTTTGTGATAGTCGATAGGAAATGTATTGATAATCAAATCGCTAATCATATATCTAGGCTAGAATAGAAAGAAATACTCGATATAGAGAAAGGAATTAACGAAACTTTTCCAGATGAAAAACTTTATGTTGTAAAAGAATGGAAAATACCTTGGTATGTGGATATTGTAAATTACATTGTTAGTGATATTTTACCTTATCGGCTGACAAAACAATAGGAAAAGAAATTCATTTATTATGCAAAATCATATTTTTGGGATGATCCTTATTTGTATAAAAAATTGTAGAGATTTAGTAAAAGACGATGTGTGCCTTATAGTGAAAATCAAAAAATTATCCAAAAATGTCATGATTCTGAATTTGGAGGTCATTTTGGGAATGAAAGAACTGTTTATAAAATTTTACAATCTGGATTTTATTGGCCTACTCTATTTAGATATGCTAATATATACATAAAAATAAGTGATCGGTGTCAGAGAGTAGGTAATATTTCAAGAATAAATGAAGTGCCTCTAAATTTTAATTTGAAAATTGATATTTTTTATGCATGGGATATGATTTTATGGGACCATTTATACTTTCATTCAAAAATATTTTTATATTGATTGCAGTGCATTATGTTTTGAAATGGATTGAAGCAATCATTTTACCTCGATGTGATGCTTGGATTTTTTCTAAAATTTTAACTAAAAATATTTTCACAAGATATGGAATGCTGAGAGTAATTATTACCGATGGAAATTCTCTTTTTGAAAAAGCAACAATTACAAAGTTGGTATAAAAATATAAGATAATGCATAAAATTGAAACTTCTTATCATCCCCAGACTAGTGGTTTATCAGAAGTATCTAATTGTGAAATTAAGAGAATTTTGGAAAAGAGTGTTAATCCTGGTAAAATGGATTGGTCTGCTAGATTAGATACGACAATATGGGCATACAACATAGCTTATAAAATAGTCATAGGAATGTCCCCTTATAGATTAATATTTGGGAATACTTGTCACTTGCCAGTAGAGTTGGATCATAAAGCTTATTAGGCTATAAAGGAATTCAATTTTAATTTAAAAGAAGCTTGCAAGAAAAGATTATTGCAATTTAATGAGCTTGGAGAAATTATAAATGAATCTTACGATAATGCAATGATATATAAAGAAAAGATGAAAGAATGGTTTGATCAGAAGATAATAAAAAGGGAATTTGAACCTGGATAGGAAGTTTTATTATATAATACAGGATTGAAATTATTTCTTGAGAAACTGAATTCTATGTGGAAAAGGCCATTCAAAGTTATAAAAGTCTATCTTTATGGAGCAATTAACATTGAAGATCCCAAGAATGGAATGATATTTAAAGTTAATGGACACAGAATGAAACCATATTTTGATGGTGAAAGATTAGCTTTTAAAGAAACTATAATTTTGGGTCACCCATAATAAAGATTGGCAATGTCGGGCTAACGACATTAAACCAAGTGCTTAGTGGGAGGCAACCCATTNATCATAACAATGTTCCCTTATAGATTAATTTTTGGGAATACTTGTCACTTGCCAGTAGAGTTGGATCATAAAGCTTGTTAGGCTATAAAGGAATTCAATTTTAATTTAAAAGAAGCTTGCGAGAAAAGATTATTGCAATTTAATGAGCTTGGAGAAATTATAAATGAATCTTACGATAATACGATGATATATAAAGAAAAGATGAAAGAATGGTATGATCAGAAGATAATAAAAAGGGAATTTGAACCTGGATAGGAAGTTTTATTATATAATACAGGATTGAAATTATTTCTTGAGAAACTGAATTCTATGTGGAAAAGGCCATTCAAAGTTATAAAAGTCTATCTTTATGGAGCAATTAACATTGAAGATCCCAAGACTGGAATGATCTTTAAAGTTAATGGACACAGAATGAAACCATATTTTGATGGTGAACGATTAGCTTTTAAAGAAACTATAATGTTGGTTCACCCATAATAAAGATTGGCAATGTCGGGCTAACGACATTAAACCAAGTGCTTAGTGGGAGGCAACCCATTTGTATTTTTGTTTAGTTTGCTTTTGAGTTTTTGTTCAAAATATTTTACGTATATTTATAATTATGTCTTTATATAGTCCGTGTATTTGAGAAAATATTTAGAAACATCTTTATTTACCTAATTTAATGGGAAAATTGAGAATTTATTAGATTGAAATCAAAATAGTGCTATTTTTGGAATTGGCCCATGATGCGCTAGATTGGTACATGAGNTTAATTATGTCTTTATATAGTCCGTGTATTTGAGAAAATATTTAGAAACATTTTTATTTACCTAATTTAATGGGAAAATTGACAATTTATTAGATTGAAATCAAAATAGTGCTATTTTTGGAATTGGCCCATGATGCGCTAGATTGGTACATGAGGCACCAAACTCTAAAAAGCTGGCGCATGATAGGCTAGAATCGGTGCATGATGCACCGTGGTCATGAAATTGACTTTAAACATTTTAAGAGGAGGGTTTTGGCAATTTATTGTCGTTATAACTCCCAAAAATTGATTTCTAAGTCTATTTTAAGAGGGAAAATGAGGGAAATGCCACTAGGTTTCAAATCTAATGGAGTCCCACTCTAAAAATACTGCAAGATTTGGAATTTTCAACCGGAGATAGTTTGTCATTTTTGATGTGCAGAGGTTGCATGATCGTGTTTTAGCAAAGAAGAGGCTAATCAAAGAGAGGGAATTTGTGAATCGAGGATTCAACACTCTAAGTACTCAAATTGAAGAGATCATTGTGCAAAGACGTTGGGAAGTGCTTTGTTACACTACTGCCGCCACAGTCGTCTCTCTGGTGAAAGAGTTTTATGCAAATATTCATGGAATCAATCAACTAATTATCTATGTGTGAGACAAGTTTGTAAAATTCACTCATTTAAGATTACACCAAATGTTTATGTTTGGAAATGTGCCTATCTTCCTTTATGCGAATTTTACCCCTACGAGTGACAATTTGANCCAACTAATTATCTATGTGTGAGACAAGTTTGTAAAATTCACTCATTTAAGAATAAACCAAATGTTTATGTTTGGAAATGTGCCTATCTTCCTTTATGCGAATTTTACCCCTACGAGTGACAATTTGAATAAACTCTACCGATACCTTAGAAATGAAGATACGAATTGGGAGGCCACAGATGATGGAAATGTAAATTTTTCATCATTATTGTCAAATCATACTTCTAAGGCATGACACTTCTTTTTTGCATCAAAATTACTGCTTACTATGAAGATCAGTAAGGTGACTAAGGAGAGAGTTATTTTAAATTATTATATTGAAACCGGAAAACCTATTGATATTTGAGCCATTATTGCGAAATCAATTTTTGGTTTTATTGTGAATGGGTCCTCAATTGGGCTTGGAATTCTATTAACTAATTTTCTGCTGTGTAGTTAATCGCAATTATCTTACAAAAGTTGGTAAAAAGTGCTTCTTCCTTAGAAGCCAATGGATCCAGAGGTCTATTACAGTTGTATAAGAATGGAGGATGAAAATGATATGAATGTACTGATGGATTAGGAATCCCAGAATTCATCACTTATTAAGTCTTACTTCAATTCAAATGCACTTCAAAAGAAGATCAAGAAGAGAGACAAAGAGGTGCAAAATCTAATGAATGCAACAAAAAAAATTTCTGAATTGTTAAATCATCTAGATTGGCAACTGGAACATTTTGAACATATTGGTCGTATTGAAGATGGTTTATTGTGTATGTTCAAGAAACATGCTTGGATTGAGGAGGATTTGACTGATGAATTTCCTTACCAACCCTTCTACAACCTGTGTGTGCACTACCAATCTATGGGAGATATTCAGGAGGATGAGAGTGAAGAAGATGTTTGAACTTAGTTTATGCACAGAACATTTTTTTAGTACTGTATGTTTTATTTACTTTATTGTGTTAGATTGCATTTACTTTTATTATTGTGGTTTATTTATGTTTATGCTCTGCATCTAGATGTTTAGATTTCAGTGATAGGATGTTTGAATTGCTTTAAAACACTGAAACAGATTTTTGTTGGCTTGATAAATGTTAGTTTGTAATAGCGTGAACTATATTTATAAGAAAGAGTTTTGTGTTGTTTGTGAAATTTTGTTGTTAGAATAATGTTTATGTATGTTTAGAAATGATCATTTGACTTAATTAGAGGTTGACTTAAAGCAATACGAAGCAAATTTCCACAAAAACCAAAATCTAGTGAATTTGTGCTTTTGCGCACGATGAACCATTTTACAGAGCGTTGGTGCATGATGTGCCAAAAACTCAAATAAGCTTGATTACCTACAAAACTATGAAATCAAAAAGGTAAGCTCCATTTCACTGCTCGGGTCATCTCCTACCTCTAAACCTTGACCTAGGGCTTTACATTGAGGGCGATAAAGAAGATTTTGGAGGCCAAAAATCTTAGATTTCATCTTCTCTTGGTAAGAGCTTTAGTTTAAGTTGGAAATTTTTTATTTTCACCATGAATTTTTCCTACATTGTGGAAGATTCAAAATTTAGGATTTTTTTTTATGAAAAAGCTTGAATTAAACTTATGGTGAAAAGTTTTTTACCAAATAATCTTACTTGAGGAGTTAGATTTTTTATTTAGAAATTTACTTGGAATTTATTTGAAATTTCATAGATTTTCCAATGGCTCCCCAATTGAAGAGAGGAAGGCCATCCGAGGATTTCGATTCACGANTCTTATGTTTGTTTGTTATTTATGATTGTATTGTGATGTACTTTTATTTAGGAACTGTTGAAGTAAGGACTTTTATGTTGTCTTGTGGATTGAAATTGTAATAGTAACAGTATATTTTTACTTTACCTGCATTTTTAGTTTTATTTTTTCAGTTTTTCTATTTCTATTTTTCATTCTCAACAAATTCCTTATAATATATTATGTCTCATTTAATGCTTTAAAGCATTTATGTATGTTTTTAAAGCTAGTACCTGCAGTATATTAGAGCCCAGTTTCATTATCAGAAATTCTCTATAGGTCAGTTTTTGTATTTACTGTTTTCTTTTCACCTACTAAATTTTGCACTAAAATATTTTTAAGAAAATTACTTAAAAACTTAAGTTTAAAGAAATTTTTTTCTTGNCTTATGTTTGTTTGTTATTTCTGATTGTATTGTGATGTACTTTTATTTAGGAACTGTTGAAGTAAAGACTTTTATGTTGTCTTGTGGATTGAAATTGTAATAGTAACAGTAGATTTTTACTTTACCTACATTTTTAGTTTTATTTTTTCAGTTTTTGTATTTCTATTTTTCATTCTCAACAAATTCCTTATAATATATTATGTCTCATTTAATGCTTTAAAGCATTTATGTATGTTTTTAAAGCTAGTACCTGCAGTATATTAGAGCCCAGTTTCATTATCAGAAATTCTCTATAGGTCAGTTTTTGCATTTATTGTTTTTTTTTCACGTACTAAATTTTGCACTAAAATATTTTTAAGAAAATTACTTAAAAACTTAAGTTTAAAGAAATTTTTTTCTTGAAAAGAAGTAAACTAAATTTTATTTTATTTTTCAATTAACTATCTTTTTAAAATTAATTTAACATGACATGAGATATTGAGATTAAAATTTAACAGACAATACTTATGATTATAAATATTATGGTAAATTTAGGTAAAAAGTTTTTAATAATGAAGGTCAATTCTAAAGTTAAAAGATATTTGGTATGATAAGATAAGACTATGTTTTCTATTTATAATAAGAAAAATTGTATTTTTGAAGTGTTAAGAATTTTAGAGTTTCATGCAAGAAGAAAAGAATGCAACTTTATGAAAAATCATAAACTAATACGAGTTTTTTAAGTGAAGAAAGCTAAGAAGTTTTAACTTTAAGAAAAGGATAGTGAAGTTCAAAACTATTAAAGCAATCGAGATATAGTAATCCTCACTTGAAAAAGAAAAAAAAAAGAAAAGAAAGGATTGAAAATATCTTAAAAGAAAAAATAAGGAGAAAAGAAGAAAAGAAAAAAAAGAAAAGAAGAATAAAGTGAGGAGAAGCTTGAGGACATGCCTAATAAAAAATTCACTTCACTTTAATCAACTTAAGGAAAGAGCTTTATTACATTTTCTAAACTTATATTGGAATATTGGTAGTATNAAAAAAGAAAAATAAAAAGAAAAGAAAGGATTGAAAATATCTTAAAAGAAAAAATAAGGAGAAAAGAAGAAAAGTAAAAAAAGAAAAGAAGAATAAAGTGAGGAGAAGCTTGAGGACATGCCTAATAAAAAATTGACTTCACTTTAATCAACTTAAGGAAAGAGCTTTATTACATTTTCTAAACTTATATTGGAATATTGGTAGTATTACTAGTGAAGTTTCATGAAGTTCTTTTTCATATGAATGTTCTAAATATCATTAATATGACAAATTGTAATTCTTCTTGAAACGAATAAAGATTCAGAAATCCTAAATTTGATTATTAAATACTCTTAGAATTAGTGTTTGAATCTAAGTTATTAAAAGTTTTTCTTAAATTTTTTTATTCAATTTATTAAGCTAAAGTATAGAAGTTTTGAATTGATCCCTATCATAAGTCATATGCTTTTATGTAATAAAAGTGTCACTTGAGGACAAGTAACATTTAAGTTTGGGGGATTTGAATAAACAAAAATAATATGTTATTTTAAGTATGTAATTTATGCCTATTTTTGGTGATATTGCGCTTTAAAGAATGAATTTTTTTATGTTTTTGTTGCAGGTATAACATTTTTAGGCATTTGGAGCAAAATTAGCAAAAATTATGAAATTTGGAGTCAAAACAGTGAATTTTGGGAATATGGCGCATGATACGCTAGATTGGCGCAGGATGCCGTTTTACAGAGCTTTGGCACATTATGCGCTACATTTAGCGCTAGATGCGTCAGGGACGTCTTTTTGTGNCAACATTTAAGTTTGGGGGATTTGAATAAACAAAAATAATATGTTATTTTAAGTATGTAATTTATGCCTATTTTTGGTGATATTGCACTTTAAAGAAGGGAATTTTTTATGTTTTTGTTGCAGGTATAACATTTTTAGGCATTTGGAGCAAAATTAGCAAAAATGATGAAATTTGGAGCCAAAACAGTGAATTTTGGGAATATGGCGCATGATACGCTAGATTGGCGCAGGGTGCCGTTTTACAGAGCTTTGGCACATTATGCGCTACATTTAGCGCTAGATGCGTCAGGGACGTCTTTTTGTGGATTAAGGCAGTTTGAGGCAAATTTTGTCAAATTTTCAAAGGGACACTTATTCTAAACACATTTTGGAGTAATTCATAATGTCTAAACAGTTTGGAAGGTTCATTTTTGCATGGATATGTCTCTTAGATCAAATTACACATCTTTTGAATTCAAAAGGGTTAACTTTTGGAGAGAATTTTAGAGGGAAATTTGAATTCTTTTTTAAAGGAGGCAGCCCAAAATAAAAAAGGAAAAATTCAAGGAGCATGGGTGTGACGTGAAAGTCAGGAGGAAGANGACAGTTTGGAAGGTTCATTTTTGCATGGATATGTCTCTTAGATCAAATGACACATCTTTTGAATTCAAAAGCGTTAACTTTTGGAGAGAATTTTAGAAGGAAATTTGAATTCTTTTTGAAAGGAGGCAGCCCAAAATAAAAAAGGAAAAATTCAAGGAGCATGGGTGTGACGTGAAAGTCAGGAGGAAGAGATATAGAGAGAAAGACAAGGGCTTGGATATTTTCTTCTAGGGTTGTAAGAGAAGAGGGAAGGTGAGAGATTTCTTCTTCATTACACTTCTAAGAGAGACTTGAGAGTGCTTGTGAAGAGAGAAAGGCTGAGAGGGAACATCTAAGGGTTTGCTTGGGAAGGATTGTGAGAAAAGTTGTGTCTTTTAATTCTTTTATTTTGTAAACTTATTTTTATATATGAAATCCGTCTTTTGTCATATTTTTCTCATGAATTATGAGTAGTCTTCTTTATCCTTCTCCCTACTTTGAAATATGGTTTAGTGAATAAGTAATTTTGTTTTCTAGGGTTTTATATGTTAATAATTTGTGATGATTTGAACTCCGATCTTCACCTACTTTTCAATCTAGCCAATTGAAATGTTAATATGTGTTGAGAAACATATGTTTCGAAAGGGATATGATTTCTACAACATGTGGAGAATCACATTTCATTTCTTGTGAGAGTATGTCATCCATGGAATTGAGTGCAAATAAATAGAGAAATATACTTTATTGGATATAGAATTGGAGAATTTAAGGTGACAGATTAAAATCCAAATTTGGTTCAGTTGATTCAAAACTAACGCGGGATTCTTAGCCCTCAGGGGAGGGCATAGTGGGAGTTCTGGAGTGGCAGCCGTTATCCTCCCAGCCTAACAACAAAATTAGGGACCAATCTCTGGATTAGTCTATGTNTGATCTTCACCTACTTTTCAATCTAGCCAATTGAAATGTTAATATGTGTTGATAAACATATGTTTCAAAAGGGATATGATTTCTACAACATGTGGAGAATCACATTTGATTTCTTGTGAGAGTATGTCATCCATGGAATTGAGTGCAAATAAATAGAGAAATATACTTTATTGGATATAGAATTGGAGAATTTAAGGTGACAGATTAAAATCCAAATTTGGTTCAGTTGATTCAAAACTAACGCGAGATTTTTAGCCCTCTGGGGAGGGCATAGTGGGATTCTGGAGTGGCAGCCGTTATCCTCCCAGCCTAACAACAAAATTAGGGACCAATCTCTGGATTAGTCTATGTTCTTTATAGCACTCAAAAGAGAATAATGAATACGATTGCTTCTATTTCTCACAAAAAGGTTATATTTAAATACTTTCAAAATGATTTTAATTTCTTTGCAATCCATATGCTCATTATATATGGAAGGATGCTTCCTTAAATTTGAACTATTTGACAACAAAAATTTCATTTAGTTTTTGTAATTTTACTTTTTAAAGTTTAGTTTATGGTTTAGTTAACTTTGTTTTTGAACAACATTTTAAATAGCATTCACTCTAGTAGTCAATGTTCAAACTCCTCACTTTACCTTTTTTTAGTTTAAATTATAATTATAATCTTAAGAACTATTTACAGGCATTTCCAACATCCCTGTGGGATCGATATCTAAGACTTTATTAGAGCCCTTTATTACTTGTGAGATACATATACTTGCGTTATTTTTAAAAGGGGGATTTGACAGTTTAAAAGATTTTTAAAGATACACTATTTTTATTAAAATTACTTTTGTTGGGATTACATCACATATTTATTATTATAGTTGTCGTGTGTATTTTGTAATATTGAAAAATAATTGTAAAATTAACACACTAAATATGCCCGTATCAGGAGAACTTTCATATCTAGTTCAAGATATGTTTCAATTAAAGGAATAAGAATTTTATTATTTTTCGTAGTGTCTAACAATTCAAATCTTTCCTAAACATAATGAATATCTTTGTCACATATTTTGATGAACTTATCTTGCATTTTATCTTCATCTTCTGGCTTAAAATCTTTCTATTCCATTTTCTCTTTAAAAATTTTCATAAAATGACCGTTACTCAATTAATCACAAATTTCCATCCTGTAACATTCATCATCTTTTCCTTTTTCTATGTATTTCATAGATTTTGATATATTAAATGTAACTTCTTGATTATTGACTCTTATGGTTAACTCACCTTTTCAAACATCTATCATATCTTTCCCAGTTGCAAGAAAAGGTCTCCCGAGAATGATTGGAATTTCCTTATCTTCCACCGTATCTTATACTGTAAAGTCCACAAGAAAGATAAATTTATGAATCTTCACTAATAAAACTTCTACAACTTCTTTAGGATAGGTGATAGATTGATCAGCTAACTGAAGGGTTACTATAGCAGAG
>JXCR01060004.1:149681-180346 GCA_002079205.1 Phalaenopsis hybrid cultivar
TAACATAGTCCCCTAATGGTCTCTTTTGATTTTTATTTTCCATACATTGATTAATTAAATTGTTCGTCACTTTGTTAAGTTTTTTTTTGTTTTCAAATTTTTCTTATAGTTCGTTCTAATTCCAAATCGTAAGGTACTAATTGTTCGGATACTAACATTTGCATACACAAACACAAGTAACAATTATAAATAAGTACTCACACAAGATTAAAAATATTTTTTTTTATATTTTTTGTTGTTTTTAAAATAAAATTTATAGTTCAAACAACGTGTTTTAGGTAATTTACCGTAGCCTCCCGGCAATGGCATCAAAAACATGATGTGGGTTTTTTTATGTGTTATAAATGTTTTTCAACACCACAAAATACAAGGTAGCTATACTCAATAATATGTTATGCTCAACCAAAATAAAATTTAGTTTAGATTTTCTTTTTTAAAATATTTTAAATTTTCACTCTTAGTAAATTAAGGTGTACTTTCAAATTCAAATCGTCACTAGGTTGCAAATGCAAGTATACGTATCGCTCAAGTAATAAATGAATATAATAGAGTCCTAAGTAACAATTCTGGAGGGAGGTAAAAATTTATTTGGAAAATCAAGCAAAAGCACAAAATGCAGACTATAAAAAACCTAACTAAAAAAATAGGTCAAAATTTGTTTAATGCCACTAAAGAAACTACATTTACTACACTAATCTCTAAACTTCAAAGTTAAATTTTCTTAAAACTAAACTAGGTTTTATGACAACGAGTTCAAATTTAAGAAATTATCCTTCCCCTTACAATGAGATTATANATCTAAGAGATCCCATTAATCTATTATAAAATTTTTGAATTATTAACCAATCTTGTAAAGCATGGCGTAGACACTTCCTTAAGAAATCTTTAAAATTATTCTCGAGAATCATATATTGATTCCCCTTCAAACTAACAAAAAGATGTAATATCATTTCTAAGTTTAGTAGTTTTTTATGGTATAAAATATTTAGCCAAAAATTTCTGAGATTCCCAAAGTTCTGACTGATCCATGTGCTAAAGAGTTTTACCACATCTTAGTTTTGTTCCTTAATGAAAAAAGAAAAAATCTGAGTTTAACGGCGTCATTTGACTCTCCATCATAATTAAATGTAGCACATAATTCTAGAAAACTACCAAGATGTAAATTTGGATCTTCAAATGGTGTTTCCCCCAAATTGATCATTTCTTACAATTTGGATAATAGCAGATTTAATGACAAATGAATTAGTAGCTGCAGCAGGAGTATGTATAGTCAAGTAAATTTCGTCTACACTAGGGATAACATAGTCCCCTAATGGTCTCTTTTGATTTTTATTTTCCATACATTGATTAATTAAATTGTTCGTCACTTNGATGGTATAAAATATTTAGCCAAAAATTTCTGAGATTCCCAAAGTTCTGATTGATCCATGTGCTAAAGAGTTTTACCACATCTTAGTTTTGTTCCTTAATGAAAAAAGAAAAAGTCTGAGTTTAACGGCGTCATTCGACTCTCCATCATAATTAAATGTAGCACATAATTCTAGAAAACTACCAAGATGTAAATTTGGATCTTCAAATGGTGTTTCCCCCAAATTGATCATTTCTTACAATTTGGATAATAGCAGATTTAATGACAAATGAATTAGCAGCTGCAGCAGGAGTATGTATAGTCAAGTAAATTTCATCTACACTAGGGTTAACATAGTCCCCTAATGGTCTCTTTTGATTTTTATTTTCCATACATTGATTAATTAAATTGTTCGTCACTTTGTTAAGTTTTTTTTTGTTTTCAAATTTTTCTTATAGTTCGTTCTAATTCCAAATCGTAAGGTACTAATTGTTCGGATACTAACATTTGCATACACAAACACAAGTAACAATTATAAATAAGTACTCACACAAGATTAAAAATATTTTTTTTTATATTTTTTGTTGTTTTTAAAATAAAATTTATAGTTCAAACAACGTGTTTTAGGTAATTTACCGTAGCCTCCCGGCAATGGCATCAAAAACATGATGTGGGTTTTTTTATGTGTTATAAATGTTTTTCAACACCACAAAATACAAGGTAGCTATACTCAATAATATGTTATGCTCAACCAAAATAAAATTTAGTTTAGATTTTCTTTTTTAAAATATTTTAAATTTTCACTCTTAGTAAATTAAGGTGTACTTTCAAATTCAAATCGTCACTAGGTTGCAAATGCAAGTATACGTATCGCTCAAGTAATAAATGAATATAATAGAGTCCTAAGTAACAATTCTGGACGGAGGTAAAAATTTATTTGGAAAATCAAGCAAAAGCACAAAATGCAGACTATAAAAAACCTAACTAAAAAAATAGGTCAAAATTTGTTTAGTGCCACTAAAGAAACTACATTTACTACACTAATCTCTAAACTTCAAAGTTAATTTTTCTAAAAACTAAACTAGGTTTTATGACAACGAGTTCAAATTTAAGAAATTATCCTTCCCCTTACAATGAGATTATAGTCGGTGAATTATCAAATTGAAGAAAATTGTATTGTGCCAAATAGGAGAAATTATATTGTCTATCCTTTTTACAAGTGATAAAGTACATTGGCTCCTCCAATGTTTAATCCCTAAATTCATGGTTAGGTTGGGAAGATANCATTTTAGTCGGTGAATTATCAAATTGAAGAAAATTGTATTGTGCCAAATAGGAGAAATTATATTTTTTATCCCTTTTACAAGTGATAAAGTACATTGGCTCCTCCAATGTTTAATCCCTAAATTCATGGTTAGGTTGGGAAGATACTGGCTCTCACTCCAGAGTTCCTAAGTTCCTCTCGCCTTAAGGCTAACATCTAGTTTTAATTTCCAAACACCGGGAGAAACTTAGGGATTTTAGTTTGTCACCCTAAAATCTCCAATTCTACGTCCATCAATGAATATTTTCCTATTTATTTGACCTCAACCCCATGGACTACATTCTCATCCATGAAATCAAATGTCATTCTTACTTTATTATGAAAAGCATAACTCTCTCCGATCGTATGTTTTACAAAAAAATTTTACAATTCAAATGACCAAATCAAAAATTATATGAAGTTTGAAGTTTGAATCATCAGAAATATGAAATTAAAATATTGTGCAACAATCTTGATTCTTCACATGACCATTTCTCTTTGTAGGGAGAAGNTATAACTCTGTCCGATCGTATGTTTTACAAAAAATTTTTACAACTCAAATGACCAAATCAAAAATTATATGAAGTTTGAAGTTTGAATCATTAGAAATATGAAATTAAAATATTGTGCAACAATCTTGATTCTTCACATGACCATTTCTCTTTGTAGGGAGAAGGACAAAGAAATCTACTCAAAATTCACGAGGAAGATACAACAAAGCATGGATTTTATATATAAAGATAAGTTTAAAAAATAAGAAAGAAAAGTAAAGTAACTTACTCAATCTCTTCTTCAAGCATATCCCATGAAACACCTTTGAATCTTTCTCTTTTTACAAAAAAACACTCAAATCTCTCTTAGAAATGTAAGGAAGAAGAAATCTCTCATTTTCCCTCTCCTCTTAAAACTCTTAGAGAAACTTGAAACACTCTCTTACAACTTGGAACTCACTCCCCACNTTGAAACACCTTTGAATCTTTCTCATTTTACAAAAAACACTCAAATCTCTCTTAGAAATGTAAGGAAGAAGAAATCTCTCATTTTCCTTCTCCTCTTAAAACTCTTAGAGAAACTTGCAACACTCTCCTACAACTTGGAACTCACTCCCCACTCACTAACACTCAACACACACCTTTTTTCTTACATAAAAACACTCTTTTATAATGTAGGGATGAATTTCTCAAGTGTCTTGTTGACCTCACTTTTGGTTGANAAACTCTTAGAGAAACTTGAAACACTCTCTTACAACTTGGAACTCACTCCCCACTCACTAACACTCAGTACACTCCTTTTTTTTACATAAAAACACTCTTTTATAATGTAGGGATGAATTTCTCAAGTGTCTTGTTGACCTCACTTTTGGTTGAGGTCTAGTTTTCCCTCTTTAATAGCCTAGAGTCTAGCCATAGGACTTTTCTGTTGACTATTCCTAGAAAACTAGAAAAGGAACCCTCACCAGTAGAAATTCTACACCCCCTCCTTACTCAACTTGAAGCTCTTCATATTGGTCCTAACCTCTAGCACTTAGTAGGCGAGGTCACTATGAGGGAGCTTAAGGAGAGTTCCCATAGGATTGTTTAACCTTAGGGTTGACCCTGGGTATTTGTCTAAAACTAAGTCAGTCATCTCACTCATAGTCACTCACAACCCTAAATCCAAAATTCCTTGACTTTGATCCCTTGAGTTTTTGGGATACTCATGTAGATAGTCCCCTAAACCCACTAACACTAGGCTAGGCTTTAGCTAAGACCAGTACATAGAGGACCCAAAACGGGGTTTCCATTGGTCTATGGCTTATTTATGGTGGTTAGCTCCCCAATTCTACCAAAGGTACCCAACTTGGCCTTTTGCCCCTAAACTCCCCCAAATTACCTAGATACCCTTGGGACCCTAAATTTTGTAAAAATTCCCAAATTTACCCAAAATACCCAAATTTGTTCAAAAATCATTTCAAACCTTTTGAAAATAGCCAAATTACCTAAAATCACCAAAATTGTCAAATTACCAAAATACCCCACCCTAGCCCAAAATTCCAAAAAATCTCAAAATTTCCAAAATATTTCAAATATTCCCATCTTCACTTTTCTCAACTACCGCATGACCTAGATTGGTCATTTTCACCATTTTGACCAAAACCCCTAAAATTGCCTTTAAAGGCCCAACCTCCCCAAATCCACTTCTAATGTCCATCAAATTGGTCCCAAATTCCCCTAATTTTAATCTTAAACTCTACTTCACTTTTAAAATGACCAAAATAAATCAAATAAAAGCACAATTGGCCCATGCTTTGAGCCCAATTTTGATCCAAATTAAAAGCCCCAATTTTGGCCACACGACCTAATCTCACCCAATTAAACTCATAGCTCGGTCAATTTGCCATTATTCATATTGAAAACTCTTCATAACATTTCTAAACATCAAACTTGACCTTCAATTATCCTTTGTGAAGCCTCAATTTCATTTAATTTTGACTTAAGTCCAAAAGCCCCAAATTTTATACTAAATTGGGTATGCCTCCAAACATCACCAAATTGAATGCTTTAGCCCCAAAATAGGCAACCAACTCATGTTTAAAACTCTTGATGGATATTTTATTGACCATTATCAATAATAAATTTGGTCTTAGCCCAAGGCTAGCCCAATCTAGACCCAAGTCTAGCCCAACATGCCCAAAATGACAAAATCTCCAAAATCCTTCGAATTGACCCCTCAGTTAAACTCAAAATCCTTTTTAATCCTTCACCAAAAATGTTCATTAAAATCATCTACATCAAATGCATCAATCAATTGGGTCAATTGACATGGATACCCTAGCCCAAACCCAAGTTTTCGTCATTTGAACCCACTTTGGACCCATGCACTAAAATTAGCCTAACCACCCCAAAGCCACCAAATTAATGACTCCATAGCCATTTGTTTGACCCTAGTGACCAAGATAAACCCCATAAAACCACCTAAGCTAATCCATGGACCAAAGGTCCCCTAAATAAAGGGATTTAGATTCCATATTTGCTTAAGCCTTAGATATTTTTGCTAAAACTAAAGATCAACTCATTTAGTTTCTTTAACATACTCCCCTGGCTCACCTGACCACCTAGCCACCTCCCTTGGTCTGGTCGGCCAGCCTAGTGGCTGGAAAACACCAAAATTGTGAGCCACCCCCATGGAATCAAACCCATTTCAAACTTAGAGGCCACCTCATCCAAATCAAATGTTAGAGCCTCTCTGCCCTCCACCTAAGCATCACATTGCACCCTCTAGTTGGCCATGGCAGCCGCCCTTAAAAATTTTTTTTTAAAAGTTCCCCTCCATGGCCGTGGAAGGAGAGTTGAAATTTTCTCTGAGAGAGCCTTCCAAATTACTTACAGAGACTCTTTGAGACCTTCTCAACTCAAGCCAACCACTTTCCCTCACTGATTCTCACTATGGAAGCTCAATTTTGAGCTCAAACTTCTGCTTAAAACCAGCACAAAGCTCAATAAACCTCCAAAATCCAACAAACTCAAATTAAACTTACCCACACCTTTACCACAGTGAAATAAGGAGAAGCTCCATCAAATTCAACTTCCATAGAGACCCTAGCATAGCTCTAGACCAACACCTGAAATCGAGCTTAGTCAATATCATACCTAGACCTTTTACCACATCAAGAGGCTCAATCCCTAGCCTCCTTGGACCCCAATCAACGTGCCAAGAACCTCTAATTGAAGCTTCCCTTCTCAAAGCAAAGATATTGAACTCCTCCTCCCTCGAGCCTATTTTGATTCTCCACTTGATTAAGCTTAATTTCATGACATTTTAACCATATAGATATCTTCCTATAGTCTATATAAGGATTTTAAAAAAAAAATCATTTAATTTGGTTGAGAAATGAGGAAGATATCAAGCTTTGAAAACGATCGGTTCTTGGGTTAGACCATCAGGGATGATGAGGGAGTGTCGTTACATCGCGTGTGTATCAAACGGAGGGCTTTGATTGGCCGGATAGGAGCACTGTTCGAAAAGGCGGGATGCATGGATGGCGGCATCAAACGGGAGTGCGCTGTGTAGAGCTTCGGAGAGGCCTAGGATGAGGTGGTGTCACGCTTTTTAAATAGAAAAATAGGGATTTTCCTATTCATTTAAATAGCCCTAACTTTAAAAATTCATATCTTGGCGTAGAATAATCATTAAAATAAAATAAAAATGCCCTCTTGCTCAGTGAATAGAGGAGAACATTGTGAAAATAATTTGAAGTGCATTTGATGTATGTTTTATTTTTAATTGATTAAATGCCATTTTAAGTCTTTTGATTCTCCATGCATATAGACATTTCACCATGACTTAAAATTTTAGCATGTTGTTGCCTCTTTCTTAGGGAACATTCCCTGATTTTTCCAAAGTCAAAAAAGATCTCTTGACAGAGAACCATATTTTTCAATTTTATGTGTATTATTTACATAAATTAATCCTAATAATTAGCATGTTGCTTAGAAAATTCCAAGAAAATTTTGGAAGGTGTGCTGTGACCAGAGAACCCTTCGTAAAATATTTCATTGGTTAAGTCATTAAGAATGCACATAATTTCCACTAACCCTAAAACACAAAGAGAATTAGTTTTGGGTAACACAAACATTTAAACGACTTGATTTTTAATCTCCAATAAGATTCAAAGTTCAGATAACTTCCCATAAAAATTTCAAAACATTTGGAGCTCATTTAATAACTCAATTTGATTTTTCAAGTTAAATGACATTTTGGGTACTAAAATGATTTTTAAAAATTAAAATATAACTCAAAAAATTATAAAAAAATGGTTTGTTGAGTTCTCTGTGATCAGAGGAGTTTTGTAAAAATAAATTTGAAATTAAAATAAAAATTTCATTTTCAAGCCTATTTTTAATATTTAAATACTTAAAAAATGATAAAAATCATAAAAATAATAAAATTCATGAAAATGTTCTAAATTTATTTTTTAAGCACTTAGGAACAATTGGAATACTTTTCCTAATTTTATAAAGGAAGATATTGAAGTTTAAAGCTTAAAATAATTTTAGTTGGCTAAAAATGGCTTCAATAAAATAATTCAAAAAATTAAAAGAACAATTATAAGAATATGAAATTTGTTTCTCTGTGTCCTTTTACATAAGAGAGATTTAATAAAAATATAAAACTTAATTTTCTANCAATTTGATTTTTCAAGTTAAATGACATTTTGGGTATTAAAATGATTTTTAAAAATTAAAATATAACTCAAAAAATTATAAAAATTGGTTTGTTGAGTTCTCTGTGATCAGAGGAGTTTTGTAAAAATATATTTGAAATTAAAATAAAAATTTCATTTTCAAGCCTATTTTTAATATTTAAATACTTAAAAAATGATAAAAATCACAAAAATAATAAAATTCATGAAAATGTTCTAAATTGTTTTTTAAGCACTTAGGAACAATTTGAATACTTTTCCTAATTTTATAAAGGAAGATATTGAAGTTTAAAGCTTAAAATAATTTTATTTGGCTAAAAATGGCTTCACTAAAATAATTCAAAAAATTAAAAGAAAAATTATAAAAATATGAAATTTGTTTCTCTGTGTCCTTTTACATAAGAGAGATTTAATAAAAATATAAAACTTAATTTTCTACTGTAAAATATTTTATAATTAATAAATACTTAAGAACTTAAAATAATTCTTAAAATTCAAATATAAATACTCCACAATGCTTCTCTGACCTAAGTCTACCTTCAGTAAAAATTTCAAGCGATTAGGCTTTGCCTTGGTCAAGTTATGGAATTTTCTTTGAAAAGTCCTATTTTTGCATTAAAANCTTAGGAACAATTTGAATACTTTTCCTAATTTTATAAAGGAAGATATTGAAGTTTAAAGCTTAAAATAATTTTATTTGGCTAAAAATGGCTTCACTAAAATAATTCAAAAAATTAAAAGAAAAATTATAAAAATATGAAATTTGTTTCTCTGTGTCCTTTTACATAAGAGAGATTTAATAAAAATATAAAACTTAATTTTCTACTCTTAAAATATTTTATAATTAATAAATACTCAAGAACTTAAAATAATTCTTAAAATTCAAATATAAATACTCCACAATGCTTCTCTGACCTAAGTCTACCTTCAGTAAAAATTTCAAGCGATTAGGCTTTGCCTTGGTCAAGTTATGGAATTTTCTTTGAAAAGTCCTATTTTTGCATTAAAATAAATATGTAAATTAAATTAAATTTTAAAGAATCACATTTTCTCCTCTGATGTCTTGACTAACTCATGAGTAAGGTAAGATAAAAACTTTAGAGTCATTTGAATTAAATTTGACAAATTATGAAGTGATGGAGCCTTAGGGACAAAAGTATAATTTTAGAGGTTTAGCCTTAATTAAAATTTAGGCTTTAATTCAAAGAGGAGAAAGGGTAACCTCTGATTTTAAATAATTCATTTAGATGATTGAAACCAAAAGGGGGATTAATTGGTAAAAACCAATCACACTTTTGTTAATTAAAGAATAAATTTGTAATTTCCTTAAATTATTAAAATTTGAAAGTCTAGTCAAATAAATGATCTTAGACTTAGGAGTATGAGTTTGGAAATTGATAACTCACCAATTTAACACCTCTATTTGATCTTAAAATGACTTTCAAAAATGAATCATCATCACTTAAAATTTTAATGTCTTTCAAAAATAACTAAGACATCCACCAAAACCTTAAGGGCTTAGTAGTGACCTAGGCTAAATAAAATATGATTAAATGAGGATTAGAAAAGTGAACATAATTAAAATTGAACATCTTCAAAACACTACAAGCCCAAATTAAAATTAGCTAAATGTTTTTGATAACACTAACTTGCCTCTTTAAAGGTTTTCACCCACATAATTAACAAATTAAATCACAAATGATAACTACCCTACTCTTAGAGATTATTGAAACATCATTGTTCATTGAGCATTAAAGGTATTTATAGGATGTATTATTAAGTAACATAATAATTTTAAATGAGCTCGAGACTTTTCACCACGCGGTGTGAGGGAAGCATGGACCTGCTTCTTCCTCTAGACCTGTTGGATACCTCGGAGGTCTACTAAACTTAATATGTTTTGCTTAACAAAAATCATCCTTAATCAAACTAATAGGGCCCATCAAGATATGACTTAAAGTTAGGTAGGTCACTAAAACCTTACTTTTTCCGCTTTACATAAAATGTTCTAACATGCATTTTGAGTTTCAGGTGGTGGAACGAGAAGACTTGTCAGGTACGCTTTTGCAGTTTACAGCGCCGTCTTTCTTGTACTTTTGATGTTAACTCAAACTTGCATGCTAAACAACGATGTCACCCTGCAGTAAAACTAAAACAACATGATAGCCACAAAACCAAAACCAAAACCAAATCTAAAATTAATCATGATAAAATTCACCCCACAACATTCAAAATATAAAACAATTCAAAATTTAATCACAAACATCACCAAAACAACAACTACAACTAAATTAAGACTTCTCTATCAGATGATAAGAATCCCTCAGAGGAGGTAACCTACTCTTGCTAACGAGGCTTAACATGGTCTAAATGAATATAAGGAACTCATTAAGTTCAGTTTAATAAATTCATTTAAACTAAGTGAATCCAATAAAAAATAGTGGTGCTTGAACGAGGGAACCGTATGANTTAACATAATAATTTTAAATGAGCTCGAGACTTTTCACCACGCGGTGAGAGGGAAGCATGGACCTGCTTCTTCCTCTAGACCTGTTGGATACCTCGGAGGTCTACTAAACTTAATATGTTTTGCTTAACAAAAATCATCCTTAATCAAACTAATAGGGCCCACCAAGATATGACTTAAAGTTAGGTCGGTCACTAAAACCTTACTTTTTCGCTTTACATAAAATGTTCTAACATGCATTTTGAGTTTCAGGTGGTGGAACGAGAAGACTTGTCAGGTAAGCTTTTGCAGTTTACAGCGCCGTCTTTCTTGTACTTTTGATGTTAATTCAAACTTGCATGCTAAACAACGATGTCACCCTGCAGTAAAACTAAAACAACATGATAGCCACAAAACCAAAACCAAACCAAATCTAAAATTAATCATGATAAAATTCACCACTACAACATTCAAAATATAAAACAATTCAAAATTTAAGCACAAACATCACAAAAACAACAACTACAACTAAATTAAGACTTCTCTATCAGATGATAAGAATCCCTCAGAGGAGGTAACCTACTCTTTCTAACGAGGCTTCCCATGGTCTAAATGAATATAAGGAACTCATTAAGTTTAGTTTAATAAATTCATTTAAACTAAGTGAATCCAATAAAAAATAGTGGTGCTTGAACGAGGGAACCGTATGATCCTAACCGGTGTCACTCTAATCAACTTTAACATCCCTCATAAAATTTAAAGAACTATAACCATAGAACCACCTTATTTGACATCATAACTGGACACCCTAGAAAACTTAAACTCATCACTGCAAGGAGCTTGGAGCTAGCATAGTAGGCAGCACGGCTATCTTCAATAGAAAAACCTGTCTTCCCTAGCTAAATCATTCCTTCCTTAGAATTAAACAACCAAGCCATAGGACTTCGAGGTAGTATGCTTTTGCAACATAAATCCTTACCCTATCTGACATCGTCACAGCGATTGCCAGTGAAATGGAAGAACAAGTGGAGGAGGTCTAGCAGAGTTCTCCAGATCTTAAAATAAATAAAGAATCAATGTTTGAATAAAAAGTTAAAAAACTCAGGGCTAAGATTTCCAAGTTGACTCAGGAACATGGAGTTTCCATCGACAATAATGATTAAGATTTTGACTAAAATGACAATCTTGAAGAAGATTTCATGGATGTCCTTGTCATCAAAACCAAAGCCACTATATCTGTGCACGAGGCTCAACCTCTCATCGAAGAGAACATCATAGATGAGCTGCGTAGGGCTATCCTCATAAGGGATGAACAAGTCAATCAACAGGAGAAAAGGATAGAAGAGAAGGCCACAACCATGATTTCCATGGCCACAATTCAAGGACAATCTCAAGCACCGCACATAGCATCTCCAGATGTCAACCAACCGGAGATAATACACATTACAGATGAAAGAAGGGAAGTTGCCTCGGCAAACAAAGATGAGCAACAAAAGAAGGATTCTCCATCAAGCGCCACGCCAGAGAAGGAATTTAAGCAAATGGTCGAACAAGTTCAGGAGGCCATAACCCAATCTAAGGTTGGTGCATTAATTTTTAATAGGTAAACCTTACCCTGAAGAATTCGATGTTGTACCCTTCCCCAAGGGTTTCGTGTAGATGTGGCTACGAAGCCTAAGCAAAGCCGAGGCACAAAATATTGTCAAAGAAGTACATGTCAGATTGTGTGGCGCTCACCAGTTGGGACCCAAAATGAAAATGAAGATCAAGAGACTCAGATATTATTGGCCAGCAATGATGCCCGACTGCATGGATACAACCAGAAAATGTCACCAATGTCAAGTGCATGGGGTGGTCTTGCACCAACCTCCGAATGTGCTACACCAAACTGTTGCTTCGTGGCCATTCGAGTATTGTGGCACAGACATAATAGATCCGATAGACCCTCCATCTTCCAAAGGACATAGGTTTATACTTGCCGCTACAGACTATTTCTCCAAATGGGCAGAGGCAGTGCTGCTACGAGAGGTTACGACACATCACGTCCTTTAGTTCTTCAAAAGCCAAATCGCATATCATTTTGGAGTACCGCAAAGAATAATTTCTGACAAAGTGATAGCTTTTAAAAGCACAAAAATCAACAATTTCATTAAAAGACATGGGATAGATTGGAGATACTGTACAATTTACAATCCTAGAGAAACTAGATTGGTTTAAGCCTTCAATAAGACACTAGTATAGATTTTAAAGAAAACACTGGACGAAAATAAAGGAGATTGACACAACAAATTGCTAGAAGCTTTGTTAGCCTATCGAATGACGTTCAGGACTCCCACTCAGTGTACACTCTACATGCTCGTGTATGGGTCCGACGTTGTACGACCACTAGAAATTCAGACATCGTCTCCCAGAGTCGCTGTCGCCAACCAACTAACAATAAAAGAAAGTGCAAAGCTCAGGCTTGAGGAACTAGAGAGTCTGTAAGGAGAATGACTTAAAGCACAATAACATCTGGAGCTTTACCAGGAAAAGTTGGTACAAGCTCATGACAAATTTGTCCGCCCAAGGATATTTAAAGTTGGTCACCTCGTACTTGTGCTCAAAAGGCTTATTTTTGCATGCTGCAAGATAGGTGGAAATTTTGAGTTAACTTGAGAGGGACCATTTCTCGTTGAAAAGGTTTATGCTGGGGAAGCTTACCAGTTAGTGGACTTCAGAGCTGAAAGACCCATGCTACCAATCAACGCACGATACCTGAAGACATACTACGTAACATGACCTTGCTTGCCTTCACTTGATATGAAAATTTGAAATTTTGATTGTTTTGGGGTTAACTATGTTGCCAAAAGTCTGTGACTGGGTCCAGAATTTTTGTAACATAATTAACCTCAACATAAAAAAAGAGTTTTTTTTTTAACATTACACGCCTCAATTTTCTCTTTTCAAACTTAATTTTCCACTAATTGTAATGAAATTCACCTATAAATAAACAATCTCTTCACGAAAATAAACAAAAATTTTCTTTAATAAATATTTTGTTTCGTTCTTATTCATGCTAAGTTTCAGCCTACTGACATTTTTTCTATCTTCTGCAGAGAAATGTCAGGCCAGAGGCTGATCTTCACCTTCAAAGATGGTTGGAATCTCGCACTAAATGAAAAAATGGTGCCGCAGGGCGACACTATATATTTCAACATGGAATTTAACCAAGTCAGCATGGATTACGAGGGGCCTTTAATGAATTTTTTCAATCAATGGGAAAAGGAAAGGTTGTCCTCACTACTTAGGGTGGCCATCAAAGATAGTGCATCACTGAAAGGAAAGAACGTGATGGTACAACAGAACCCAATGGAGGGGCCCAGCCATTTACCATCCATGATAGCTACGCCGATTGGGGGCCTGGTCGTTGCTGATAATGTTGTTCCAGTGTGAAGAACACAGCGGACAAACGCCAGCCAACGTAAACAAAGAGCTTTTTTATGAGAAGAGAAGAGATGCTAGAAAGAGGCAGACAATTCACTCGCTCCTACTCCAGAGGGACACATTTATGATCCGAGCATGAAAGAGAACTCCTCCAGCCAGCCCACTATAGATGAGGAGCCTGAGTTTGTGACAAAACCAAAGATACTACCAGCTTCAGATGTTTTGTGTACAAGTTGCTCTACTTGTAATGCCAAAATACCTGCACGAGCGTCAGCTGCAAGGGCATTCGTGGAGTGCCCAGACTGCAATGTTCTACATCTAAAACACTACAACACATTAGAGGAACATGCATCTACTGATGATGGATCTCAAATTGTTGATTACCTGATAGAGGCAGAGCCATATGTCCCAATGGATGCAAAGCCGTATGTTCCGAGGGATACAGAGCTAAACGTCCTGTCAGATGCAGAATCATAAATTCCATTAAATCCAGAGGCAGCACCAGCTTAGGTTCCAACTGATGTTCAAATTAGGGAATACACGCGACAACTGCCGACTCCCAGTATGGTGGAAAATTATAAAATGAGCAAAGAAAATAAAAGAGACTTAGAGTTCTACGAAGAATTACAGGGAAAATCATCAACATACTGGAGGGATTAGAACTGTGTTTTAGTGTCTTTTCAAAGACTGACGAACATAATTTTCTTCACTCCATTTTTGACCTAAGGGATAGAGGTCAAGCGGGTTTACTTATGGAAAGGACCTATTTTGAGCTGAGGAAATGGATGCAAGGAAAAGGTAGGATTACTATCCAGTTTGGCTACTCCTACAACTTCACAAATGATAGACAAGGGAATTCACCTGGGATCCTTAAACACGATCAAGTAGATCCACTACCTCCAATGATAAAGTGGCAGATCAAAAGAATGGTCAGAAGGAATATTCTGCCCACTACCTGCATTCCAAATAGTTTTATTATCAACATCTACGATGAGGGTGATTCATTCCTCCACACATCAATCACCATGACTTCGTGAGGCCTTTTTGTACAGTCTCATTCATGAGTAAAAGTAACATCTTATATGGGAAAGAAATTGACATCATCGGCCCTGGTGAGTTCAGAGGCTATGTAGAGATTCCCCTACCAGTTAGCCCAATGCTTGTTCTTAAAGGCAACGGTGCAGATGTTGCCAAGCATTGCGTTCTAGGAGTGTGACACCATAGGGTGTCTGTAGCCTTCAGAAGGATGGATGACAGCAAAATGCAGCACAGATTTCATCCGGATCCATAACTGGAGGAACTACTACCTTAAGAGCTATGAGAGGGTTGAACCTCTGAGCACATGCAAATGGAACTCTTGTCCTGAAGTGTGGCTTAGAAGGTCAGCTAGATCAGGAGCTCATCACAACAGGAATAGACAGTTAGAGGATTCCTTTCTACTTTACTACATTACAACAATGTGATATGTATCAGAGATGCTCAACCTATGATGTATACTTGATGCACTTTGATGCATTTCGCATATTGTACTCTTGAGGCGTTGGCCTACACTTGATCTGTAACATTTTGTTGGAGCTGATTAATGAAATTTCTTTCAGAAATGTGTCTTTTTCTCAATTTCTTTTTGTGTAATGGATGGAAGCCACGAACCACTCATTGGTTCAAAATTACAACGAATAAAGAACAAAACGACAAACACAAAAATTTTTAACAATAATAAAATTTAAACAAAAAACTAAACAACAAATCAACTCTCTTTTTGAAAAAAATCAACCAACTAAAATTAAATTTTTGAAAACATATTTTGAAAATTAAACATGATAAAAACAACAAAAAAAGAAAATAAATCTATGGAGTTGATTCTCTCGATTTTGAGGTCTCTTACTCTTTGCTCGCGTAGCACAACTATCTTTGTCTACATTAATTCTCTTAACATCTCCGCAGAATTTCACGTTTTGCACAAAACTTCACAAAGTTTCATAAATCTTCTTCAACAATGTCAACCTTTTCACATGACACATATCTCCTGATTCAACATCATAGTTTCTCATTTTTAAATCAGTCCTTAATTTCTGATTCACTACTTTTGAGGTCGGTCCTTACCTTCCGACACTATCTTTTGAAATTGATCACTACCATTCAATCCTTATTTTTGAATCAGTCCCTAATTTATGATTCACACGTTTAAGGTCGGTCCTTACCTTTTGATGCTCTCTTTTGAGATTGATCACTAACTTTCAATCCTCATTTTTGAATCAGTCCCTAATTTTTGATTCACACTTTTGAGGTCGGTCCTTACCTTTTGATGCTCTCTTTTGAGATTGATCACTACCTTTCAATTCTCATTTTCGAATCAGTCTCTAATTTCTGATTCACACTTTTGAGGTCCGTCCTTACCTTCTGATGCTCTCTTTTTGAGATTGATCCCAACCTTTCAATTCTCACTTTAGAATCATACCCTAATTTATAATTCACTACTTTCGAGGTCAGTCCTTCTTACGTTCCGATGCTCTCTTTTTGTGATTGATCCTTACATTTCAATTCTCATTTTTTAATCAGTCCCTACTTTTTTATGCACTACTTTTGAGGTCGATCATTACCTTCCGATGCTCTCTTTTTGAGATTGTCTTACCTTTCAATTCTCATTTTTGAATCAGTCCCTAATTTCCGATTCAATACTTTTGAGGTCGTCCTTACCTTCCGATGCTCTCTTTTTGAGATTGATCCCTACCTTTCAAATCCCACCCCGGGGTCAGTACTTACACACTGATTCCCATCTTCTCTAAATTCCTAAAATCTGATAACTCAAAATCCACTTCGAGAGTCCCTACTGCTTGAATTTGATCAAATATTCACCTGCTACATTCCCCAGTGGAAGCAAATAGCACACACAATCCCACACTCCTTCTATGTCTCTTGACTTAGGAGTTGGTATTGGTTTTGTTGATCTCGACAGTCAACGCCAATATGCGCGGTGTTCTTTGCCCAGCACTTTACACCTATTGAGGGTCCATTTGTTGACCTCACAATTTAATGAGGTCTAGTTTTCCTTCTTTAGTAGCTCAGAGTCTAGCCATAGGACTTTCCAGTTGACACTTCGAGAGTCCAACATTCAGGGTCAACCCTATGGTTAAACAGTCCTATGGGAACTCTCCTTGAGCTCCCTTATTGTGACCCAACCTACTAAGTGCTAGAGGTTAGGATTAGTATGGAGAGCTTCAAGTTGAGTAAGGAGGGGGTGTAGAATTTCTAATAGTGACTGGGTTAAACTAGACCCTGAATGTTTAACCATAGGACTGTTTAACCATAGGACTGTTTAACCATAGCTCAGAGTCTAGCCATAGTGAAAGAAACAGTGAGTTCCCATAGGACTGTTTAACCATAGGGTTGACCCTGAATGTTGGTCTAGAACTAAGTCATTCACCTCACTCACAGTCACTCACAANAACTTTCTCGCTGCACACCCACTGCCAGTTGGGTCCTCTTTCAACGACGAGTTACCAGACAAGCAAATACTACAAATGGAATTCTCCAATGCGCAACGCTGGGAAACATACTTCGATTGTGCTTCATCAGCCAGAAAAGACAAAAGATCAGACACAATTATACCAGGAAAAGTAGGGATTATTTTGATCTTTATCACACCAGATAAGGGTATGTTGAGGTTCTCATACCACCTGACAGAGCCATCAAAGCAGAATATGAAGCTTTAATCACCGAATTGGGATTGACAATCTCAATGGATATAACAAACATTGCCATCTATGGCGACTATCAACTCGTCATCCATCAAGTCGCCGGACAATACAAAATTTTGAAACCAAGGTTAGCAGAATACCATCAGTACACGATGAAGCTATTGGAGCAGATTCCTGATGTGAATTTTTAGCGGATTCCTAGGGGAGATAATGCCCATGCCGACGCTCTAATAAAACTTGCTAAGGAAGTAGCATGCCCTCGAGAGGATTCCATTTAAATCACAGTGCAAGGGAGACGAGTCTTATCTCAGATCAACCTCAAAACTCTACACAAGCTCGGAAAAGAAGAAGCAATAAATACAGGTGCAGACATCAACAAAGATTGGCGCAAGCTGCTAATAGAATATTTTCATACTGGAAAGCTGTCAGAAGACAAGTCCGAGGCACGCCACATCACAAGAAGGGCTATGTCTTACGCCCTGATGAAAACGTTATATACAGAAGATCACTCGACCAGATGTGGCTATGGTGTTTGAGCAGAGCCGAAGCACAGAATATTGTCAAAGAGGTACATGCCGGATTGTGTGGCGCTCACCAGTCAGGGCTGAAAATGAAAATGAAGATCAAAAGACTCGGGTATTATTGGCCAGCAATGATGTCCGACTGCATGGATACAACCAAAAAATGTCACCAATGCCAAGTACATGGGGTGGTCTTACACCAACCTCCAAATGTGCTACACCCACCTGTTGCCTCGTGGCCATTTGAGTGTTGGGGCACGGACATAATAGGTCTGATAGACCCTCCATCTTCTAAAGGACATAAGTTCATTCTTGCCGCTACAGATTACTTCTCCAAATGGGCAGAGGCAGTACCGTTACGTGAGGTTACGACACAGCACATCTTTCAATTTTTTAAAAGCCAAGTCGTCTACTGTTTCGGAGTACCGCGAAGAATAATTTTCGACAATGAGACAGCTTTCAGAAGTACAAAAATCAACAATTTCGTCAAAAGACATGGGATAGATTGGAGATACACTAAGATTTACTATCCTAGAGCAAATCATCTGGAGGAGGCTTTCAACAAAACACTGGTACAGATTTTGAAGAAAACACTGGATGAAAACAAAAGGGATTGGCACAACAAACTATTAGAAGCCTTGTGGGCCTACCAGATGACTTTCAGGGCTCCCACTCAGTGTACACCCTATATGCTCGTGTATGGGACCGAGGTCGTCCTACAGCTAGAAGTCCAGACACCGTCTCTCAGAGTCGTCGTTGCTAACTAACTCACAATGGAAGAAAGTGCAAAACTCATACTTGAAGAACTGGAGAGTCTCAAGGGAAAATGACTAGAAGCACAACAACATTTGGAGCTTTATCAAGCAAAGATGGTACAAGCCCATGAAAAATTGGTCCGACCAAGGACATTCAAAGTTGGTGACCTTGTACTTGTGCTCAAAAGGTCTATTCTTGCACACCGCAAAATAGGTGAAAATTTCGAGCCAACTTGGGAGGGACCATTTGTTGTCGAAAAGTTCTACACATGAGGAGACTACCAGTTAGTGGACTTCCGGGGTGAAAGACTCATGTTACCAATAAACGGATGATATTTGAAAACCTATTACGCAACCTGATGTCGCTTGCCTTCACTTGCTTTGAAACTTTGAAACTTTGATTATTTTAGGGTTATCTATATAGTCAAATATCTATGACTCAGTCCAAATTTTGTAATTAACCTCAAAATAATGAAAATTTTGAAAAAAAAAAATATTTCAAACTTTAAATTTTCTTCTTTCCACTTTTAATTAAATAAAACTCATACATAAATTCCTTGAACCTGAAACAAACTAAAATTTAATTTAATAAATAATTTGTTTTGTTCTTCTTCATCACAAGTTTCGGCCCACTGATGTTTTTTCCTGTCGTCTGCAGAAAAATGTTGGGACTGTGGCCGATCTTTGCTTTCCAGGATGGTTGGAACCTCGCATTAAATGAGGAGATGGTGCCGCGGGGCAGCACCATAGACGTCAGTGTGGATTTCAATCAGATTGACATGGACTACGAAGGTCCTCTAATGGATGTAGTTAGCTGCAAAAAGAATGAGGAACTTCCCTCACTACTGAGAGTGGCCACTAAAGATAATGTATCACGCAAGGGCAAGAATGTGATAACAGAGGGCCCAGCCGTCTGCCCTCCATGATAGCTACACCTGTTGGAGGCTTAATAGCCGCAAATAACAAACAACTTTCAAGTACTCCGCTTTGCAGGATGCAACGCAGGAACGCCAGTCGCAAGAAGCAGAGAGCTTTTCTACGACAAGAACGCAAACATCAAAGAGAGACGAACAACTTGCTCACCCCTATTTCTGAGGGCATATTTATGATCCAAACTTGAAAGAAACTTTTGCTAGCTTACCCACCACATATGAAGAACCAGGGTTTGTGACAGATTCAAACACACTCTTAGTTTCAGATGTTTTGTGCAAGGGTTGCCCGACATGCAACGTTGAAATACTGGTCGGGACATCAACCACGGGCGCGTTTGTAGAATGTCTGGATTGCAATGTTCTGCATCTACAACATTTCAGTACATTGGAAGAGTTCACTTCAAGCACCAACGAGTCTCAAACTTCAAATTTTATGATGGATGAACCATATGTCCCGCTGGGGACGGATCAGCACGTACCGTGGAGCCCAGGGTTGAACATCCCGTTAGAGGCCGAGTCTCATATTCCAGATTGACCAGCACCAGTTTGGGTTCCCGTCGATGCTCGAAGGAAGGAATGCCCGCAACAGCTGCCAACCCCTGGTATGGTAGAATACTACAAGATAAGAAAAGTAAATAAAAGAGAATTTGAGTTCTATGAAGAGGTTTAGGGAAAGTTTGTCAACATATTGGAAGGCCTGGAGCTATATACCAGGGTTTTCTCCAAGACTGATGAAAGAAGCATTCTAGACTGCATCTTCAATTTAAAAGACAGAGGTCGAGCGGGGCTTCTCATGGAAAGGACATTTTCCGAGCCAAAGAAGTGGATGAGAGGGAAGGGAAGAATCACCATCCAATGTGGTTGTTGTTATAACTTCACGAATGACAGATAGGGGAATCCTCCTGAGGTCCTCAGACATGATCAAGTAGATCCGCTACCGTCAATGATAAAATGGATGATTAAAAGGATGGTCAAATGGAATATTCTACCTCCTACATGTATTCCCAACAATTGCATTATCAATATTTATGAAGAGGGTGATTGCATTCCCCCACACATTGATCATCATGATTTTGTGAGGCCTTTTTGCATGGTCTCATTTCTGAGCAAAAGCAATATTCTATTTGGGAAAGAAATTGATATCGTCGTCCCTGGTGAATTAAGAGGTTCTGTGGAGATTCCTCTTCCAGTCGGTTCAGAACTTGTTCTCAAGGGCAACGGTGCAGACGTTGCCAAACATTGCATTCCAGGAGTACGACACAGTAGGGTGTCTGTGACTTTCCGCATGATGGATGACAGTAAAATGCCATATGGATTCCAACAGGACCTAGCATTGGAGGAGTTACTTCCATACAAGCTGTGAGAAGGTTGTACCTCTAAGTACATGCAAAGGGAACTCTTATCCTGGAGCATGACTTAGAAGGTATGCTTGATCAGGAGCTCAACAAACTTGGTACAGAGGGTTCACTTACTTTCTTTTAACAGCATGACATGTATCTGATGTATTCAGCCTCTTCTTGTCTTTTCAAAATTAATACTTAAATTTCAATTCCCACCTCGGGGTCAGCACTTATATACTGACTCTCATCCTTTAGAAATTTCTGAAATTTCTTGACTCAAAATTCACTCTCCGATCCCCAGCGAGAGTCCCTCATTAATTTCAATCATACGATCATCCGCTAGTATCCCTAGCGGAAATAAAACAAATCACACACACAACTCTACACATACTTCCAGGTCTGTTGACTTAGGAGTTTGTATTGGCTTTTGTTGATCTCATCGGTCAACACCAATAAGCGCGGTGTGCTTGCCCAACACACCACACCTATTGGGGGTCCATTTGTTGACCTAAATTTCGGTTGAGGTTTAGTTTTTCCTCTTTAGTAACCTAAGGTCTAGCCATATGACTTTCCTATTGACTATTCTTAGAAAACTAGACATGGAACCCTCACCATTAGAAATTCTACCATCTGCTTTACTCAACTTGAAATTCCACATATTGATCCTAAACTCTAGCACTTAATAGGTGGGGTCACTATAAAGGAAACTCAAGATGAGTTACCCTTAGGACTGCTGGACCTCAGGGTTAACTCTGGGTGTTGGTCTGGAGCTAAGGCACTCACTACTCTCATCTACACTCACATTCACTCACAAACCTAAACTCAAATTTTTAGCTTAGGTCCCTTGATCTTTTTAGGATACTCATGCAGATGGCCCCCTAAACCTACCAGCCCTAGGGTTATGGTTTGGCTAAGACCACTATATAGAGGACCCAAAATGGGGTTTCCATTGGTCCATGGCTTGTTGGTGATGGTTGGTACTTCAACTCTACCAAAATACCCATCTTAGTCTTTTACCCCTAAAATACCCCCAAATTATCAAGATACCCCTCCATAGCCAAAAATTCCAAAAATTCCCAAAAGATCTCAATAAAACCTAAATATTCCTACTTTCATTTTTCTAAGCTATCACATGACCCAATTTGGCCAATTTGTCCATCTTTAACCAAAACCCCCAATTTTGCCTTTGAGGGCCCAAATTTCCCCAAATTAAACTCAAATGCCCATCGATTTGACCTCAATTGACCCCAACTCTAATCCTAAACTCAAATTAAATTTTTACATGGCCAAGATAAACCAAATCTAAGCTTAATTGGCAATTATTTGAGCCCAATTTTGATTTAGATCAAAACCCCAATTTTGACCATATGACCTAATCTCACCAAATTGAACCTATAACCTAGTCAATTGGCCCAAATTAATTTTGAAAAATCTTCATAACATTCCTACACATCAAAATCAACCATCAATTGGCCTTCGTGATGCCTCAAATCCATTTGATTTTGGTATAAATCCAAAATTCCCAAATTTAGCCCCAAATTGGCTAAGTCCCCAAATTTCACCCAATTGATTACCTTAACCCCCAAATTGGCATCTAATTCATGTTGAAGACTCCTGATAGGGTCCCTATTGACCATTTACAATAATCAATTTGGACTTAGCCCAAGGCTAACCCAAGCTAGAGCCAAGCCTAGCCCAACATGACCAAATTGATTAAAGTTCAAATATCCCTCAAATTAGCCCTTCAATTGGACTCAAAACCAATCCTTATTGACCATTTACAACAATCAATTTGGACTTATCCCAAGGCTAACCCAAGCTAGACCCAAGCCCAACATGACCAAATTGATTAAAGTTCAAAATTCCCTCAAATTGACCCTTCAATTGAACTGCCCAACATGACCAAATTGATTAAAGTTCAAAATTCCCTCAAATGACCTTTCAATTTAACTCAACCATGACCAAATTGATTAAAGTTCAAAATTCCTTCAAATTGACCTTTCAATTGAACTCAAAACAACATGACCAAATTGACTAAATTCATAATTCCCTTAAATTGACCCTTTAATTGAGCTCAAAACCACTTCCATTCTTCACCAAAGTTGTTACTTATGATCATATACACCAAATGCAATATTTATTGGGGCCAATTGACATGGCTAACTTAGACCAAACTCAAGATTTGGTCATTTGCACCCACTTGGACCCATGTACTAAATGTGACCTAACCACCCTAAAGTCACCAAATTAACTCCATTACAGCCATTAGTTGTACTTAGTGACCATTCCAAAAACCATGAAACCACCTAAATCAAACCATGGACCAATGTTCCCCCAAATCAAGGGTTATTATTTCTAAAAATGCTTGTGCTTAAGATATTCTTACCAAAATTAGGTATTATTGCACTAAATTGCTGTGACATATTCCCCTGGGTTCCCTGAGCTCCTAGCCACCTCCACTTGGCCAGCCAAATTAGTGGCCGAAAAAGCTGAAAACTGAGAGCCACCCCAATGGCACCTTATCAAAATCAAACCTAGAGGCCTGCTTAGCCAAACCAATTGATGGAGCTCCTCTGCCCTCCACCTAAGCACCACAATACACCCAAACAAATGCACTGAGAGCCACCCCCATGGCCATTTTTTGAAAATATCACCTCCACGGACATGGTAGGTGTGCTAAAATTTCCTTAGTAAGGCCTCTCCAAGCTTCACACAGAGCTTCCCTAAGATCCTCTCAGTGCATTCCAACCATTTTCCCTCACCAATTCTCACTGCCGAAGCTTAATTTTAAGCTTGAAACCTTGCCAGAAATCAGGTTAGAATCCAATACACCTACACAGTTCACCAACTCAAATTAGCTCTAGCCACACCTTCACAACAGTGAAAGACGCCAAAGAACCATAAAATCCCCCTTNGCAATGCACCCAAAATTATGCTCTGAGAGCCACCCCATGGCCATTTTTATAAAAAATCACCTCCATGGCCATGGGAGGTGTGCTTAAATTCCCTTAGAGAGGCCTCTCCAAACTTCCCACAGAGCTTCCCTAAGATCCCCTCAGTGCATTCCAACCATTTTCTACCACCAATTCCCATTGTCGAAGCTCAATTTTGAGCTTGGAACCTTGCCGAAAACCAAAACCAAAGCCAAAACTAAAATCAACCAAGATAAAATCCACCGCCATAACATTCAAAATATAAAATAACTCAAAATTTAATCACAAACATTATACAAAACTACAACTTCAACTAAATTAAGACGTCTCTATCGGATGATCGGGAATCCCTCGGAGGAGGTAACCTNCAATTTTAAGCTTGAAACCTTGCCAGAAACCAGGTTAGAATCCAATACACCTACACAGTCCACCAACTCAAATTAGCTCTAGCCACACCTTCACAACAGTGAAAGACGCCAAAGAACCATAAAATCCCCCTTNCATAGGGTCCCTATTGACCATTTACAATAATCAATTTGGACTTAGCCTAAGGCTAACCCAAGCTAGACCCAAGTCTAGCCCAGCATGACCCAATTGACTAAATTCATAATTCCCTCAAATTGACCCTTCAATTGAGCTCAAAACCAATTCCATTCTTCACAAAAGTTGTTACTCATCATCATATACACCTAATGCAACATTTATTGGGGCCAATTGACATGGCTAACCTAGACCAAACTCAAGATTTGGTCATTTGCACCCACTTGGACCCATGCACTAAATGTGACCTAACCACCCTAAAGTCACCAAATTAACTCCATCACAGCCATTAGTTGTACTTAGTGACCATTCCAAACACCATGAAACCAGCTAAATCAAACCATGGAAAAAAAGTCCTCCAAATCAAAAGATATTATTTCCAAAAGTGCATGTGCTTAAGATATTCTTACCAAAATTAGGTATTATTGCACTAAATTGTCGTGACATATTCCCCTGGGTTCCCTGAGCTCCTAGCCACCTCCCACTGGCCAACCGACCAGCCTAGTGGCTGGAAAAGCTCAAAATTGAGAGCCACCCCCATGGGACTTCACTCAAGTCAAGCCTAGAGGCCAACTCAGCCAAATTGAATTGTAGAGCTCCTCTGCCCTCCACCTAAGCACCACAATGCACCCAAACTTATGCTCTGAGAGCCACCATGGACTTTTTTATAAAAAATCACCTCCCACGACCATGGGAGGTGTGCTGAAAATTTCTCAGAGAGGAGTTTTATAAAAACTCACCTCAACGGCCATGGGAGGTGTGCTGAAATTTTCTTAGAGAGGCCTCTCCAAACTTCTCTTAAAATCACCTCCCACGACCATGGGAGGTGTGCTGAAATTTTCTCAGAGAGGCTTCTCCAAACTTCACACAGGAACTCACCTCCACGGCCATGGGAGGTGTGCTAAAAATTTTCTCAGAGAGAGCTTCCCAAATCACTCACAGAGCTTCTTTGAGACCTCCATCACCTCTATGGCCATGGGAGGTGTGCTGATATTCCCTTAGAGAGGCCTCTCCAAACTTCCCACAGAGCTTCCCTAAGATCCCCTCAGTGCATTCCAACCATTTTCTACCACCAATTCCCATTGTCGGAGCTCAATTTTGAGCTTGGAACCTTGCCGCAAACCAAAACCAAAGCCAAAACTAAAATCAACCATAATAAAATCCACCGCGATAACATTCAAAATATAAAACAACTCAAAATTTAATCACAAACATTATACAAAACTAAAACTTCAACTAAATTAAGACGTCTCTATCGGATGATCGGGAATCCCTTGGAGGAGGTAACCTACAGTTGCTAAGGAGGCTTCTCATGGTCTAAATGAAATTATGGAACTCATTAAATTATGGAACTCATTAAGTTGAGTTTACTAAGTTCATTTGGACTAAGTGAATCCAATAGAAAATTCGGAACGAGGGAACCGTAGGATCCTAACCGGTGTCGCTCTAATCAAGTTTAATATGCCCCTATAAAATTTAAAGAACTTCAATCATAGGGCCACCTGATTTGACATTATAACTCGACACACTGGAAAACTCAAACTTGTCGCGGCAGGAGCTTGGAGATAGCATGGTGGGCAGCACGGTCATCTTCAACAACAAAACCTGTCTTCCCCAGCTAAATCAATCTTCCTTCCTTAGACTTAAACAACAAAGACATAAGACTTTGAGGTTGCTTGCTTATGCAACGTAAATCCTCACCTTATCTTTAGGGTTTTATACAACCCTGCCATACAAAATAAGTCCTAACTCGTCTTTGGATTCCGAAGTTGTCATCTATTACGACCTAAATCCTTACATCTTTCGGGCTATTTGTGTGATTGTTTCAGACTAATGTAAGCACTAACTAATAAATGAAGTCAAACATTAGGATAGCTTGGGAAGTCACCGAGGTTCTCCTCTGGAGCCATGACATCCCCTAGTTTTTCCTCCTTTGGACTCAACAATAGAATGTTCCAAATTTGAATCAATCCCCTTTCACACCTCTACGTCCGTTCTCATTGAAGAGTCCTACCCTTTGAAACTCCTTGAAGATAATATTTCCTGATTTTTATCAAGAGTCTTCTTAGGTGACTTTGGTCATTTGAGCTGTAATTAACTATAGGGGCTTGCCCTTATAGGAAGTATGTCTGAACACAGCTTATTATAAACCTTATTTAATTCTTTGTATTAAATAGGGGAACTTGTCGGTAACTAAAAAAGTTTCACAGACCAAACGGACGTTATGTATTCCTTAGTTTATTTGATCGAGCCTCATCCTCAAGTTTTGTGTTTGTCCTTTGAGATAGATACAGGATTAGAGGTATAGTGCGCTTTCATTTAAACTATGAAAAATATGGGGTCAGTTTAATTTCATATTTTTATAAAACTAAATATGTATATGTAAATTAAAACGTCCTTCCAAAGCGGGCGACGGGATTTTAATTCCAGTGACCGACAGCTTCTAGAGTTCCCTCTTCTCCCTTTACCTGAGGGCTAACAACTCGTATCAAAACCTAAAATGGTAAATCAAAGTAGGGGCTTTAGCGTATCCCTCTAAAGTCCTCTAATTCTACACCCTTGAAAATATATTTCTCTTATTTTTTGCACTCAAACCCATGAACTACATTCTCATTCATGAAATCAATATGTGATTCCAATCATTTGTTGACTGAGACAATACCATCTCAGATTTTACATGTTCTCACAGCAGGTTTTAACATCTTAATTGATCGAATCAAGATGTAAATGAAATACAAGGTTTTGAATCATCACAACTTCTTCCAACATTGAAGACTAATACTTCACACAACTTCCTTTAAACATTTAATCACTAATCATTTTAAGGAAAAAGGTAAAGAAAAATATTCAGAATTCATAGAGAAAACACAACACACGTAAGTTTAAAAGTAGAAATTAAGCACAAAAACAAGAAATCTAAATTAAAAATCAAGTTTAGACACAAAGATAAACACTTATCTCAAATTCCCTCCACCAAATGTTTTAAAGTTCCTTTGAATTCTCTTCCTTCTCTCACAATACAAACTAATTCTCAAAATAAAATAAAATAAATTAAAGGTAGTCGGCAATTGGCAGCGGCAGCGACAGTGGTAAACTTTGGTGGATGGTTGCTAGCCCCATCTCTTTGAAAATCTAAGTCTTTTCTTATAAAAATCCCAAGGGGTGCCTTGGTGTCTATTCAAAAAGGTATCTCCATTCAATGAATCCTCTAGAAGTTGCCTCTACATAAACCAATTGAATGAATTTTTATGTTCATGGGCTATTTTCCACGTTTTTATCAAGAGTTGCTTCAAACACCTCTTCAAAGTTCCACTCCAATTAAATATTTCTTCAAGTAACAAACTTTGGCACTTAAGCGTGAGGTACTTAGCGCTTAGGCGCTAATCATCTGGCTCTTAGGAACCCCAATTTTTTTTTGCACATTTCTTCATTTTTACTCCAAACTTGACCCTTTTTCACTCCTTTTAGTATTTTCATCCATTTGATTGTACCTACAAGAAAAATACACAAATATCTTTCTTTAAAGTGCAATATCTCAAAAAATAACTATAAAAATGTGTATAAAAATATTATATATTTTAGGTGTATCAACACTCTTGCCCTTCCATTGGGTATGAGCTTGTAGTATCTAAAGATGTTCAATTATCATTTACATTGTCATATGAAACTGTTCCTCAAGTGATCTTAAACTAATCCTAATTCACTGTCAATCACTTAAAACTTAAAGGTGAATTTCTAATTCTATAAAAGTATTATAAACGATTCTTAATATTAATTAAAAGATTGAACTTTGTCTAACCATTAGCTAGGGTTCTAAATCAGTGAATCATCAATTCTCTAATTCATACCTCTCACTCTTTGATCATCCAAAATTTCCTTTTTATCTTCATATACCTACAAATTCAAATAATTACCATCTTCCCCTTTTCTAGAAAATCCCATGAGCAAGTTGCTACCCTGATTACCCTTTGTGATTCAATCACTTTAGTTGTCTTATCATCACAATTTTTATCCTATTTCCCTTTGACCCAAACTACAAAAAACTTATTAAATTAGTGTTAGAGTGTAAGACCCTAAGATTACCATTAGGCCTATGGGGTTATGCTCCCATAACTCTCACATTTTTTCCTTAATGATCTTTAGGCCCATACGGTTAAACCTAATAAGGTTTCAACCGGGATGAAGTTCAAATCATTTTAGCTAATAATCTATTTTCTATTTTGTTTGGTTATAGTGACCATGTCTCATCCCAAATTGCTAAGAGGCACTCCCATCCTAAGAACTCTAGTCATCTAAAGCCTGCAGTTGATATTTTTATTACTGCTGCTGATCTCCTAACCACGAAGATTGTAGGAGCTATCTCTTCTTTATGAGAAAGGGTATGTTACTAAAGGAAAGTTCTTCACCCAACTTGTTGAAACATCTGTCGGCACTAAAAATTTGAGGAGATGCCCCTTAGAAGCTGTCGGTNGTTTGGGAAGTCACTGAGGTTCTCCTCTGGAGCCATGACATCCCCTAGTTTTTCCTCCTTTGGACTAAACAACAGAATGTTCCAAATTNATACCTAAATTTTGACTCTCTTCTCGGAATTGATACTTACATTTCAATTCTCACATTTCGAGGTAGATACCTAAATTTTGGCTCTCCTTGAAATCTATACCTAAATTTCAATTCTCACATCTTCAAATCAGTGTCTAAATCCTGATTCTCATATTTCAAGGTCAATACCTAAATTTCGACTCTCTTCTCGGAATTGATACTTACATTTCAATTCTCACATCTGCGAATTAATACCTAAATTCTGATTCTCATCTTTTGAGGTCGGTACCTAAATTCCAACTCCTCTTTTTTTTTCGAAATTAATACTTAAATTTCAATTCTCACCTCGGGGTCAGCACTTATATACTGACTCCCATCCTTTAGAAATTTCTAAAATTTCATGACTCAAAATTCACTCTCCGATCTCCAGCGTGAGTCCCTCATTAATTTCAACCATACGATCATCCGCTAGTATCCCTAGTGGAAATAAAACAAATCACACACACAACTCTACACATACTTCCGGGTCTGTTGACTTAGGAGTTTGTATTGGCTTTTGTTGATCTCATCGGTCAACACCAATATGTGTGGTGTGCTTGCCCAACACACCACACCTATTGGGGGTCCATTTGTTGACCTAACTTTCGGTTGAGGTTTAGTTTTTCCTCTTTAGTAGCCTAAGGTCTAGCCATAGGACTTTTCTATTGAGCTTAGAAAACTAGACATGGAACCCTCACCATTAGAAATTCTACCATCTCCTTTACTCAACTTGAAATTCCACATATTGATCCTAACCTCTAGCACTTAGTAGGTGGGGTCACTATAAAGGAAACTCAAGATGAGTCGCCCTTAGGACTGCTGAACCTTAGGGTTAACTCTGGGTGTTGGTCTGGAGCTAAGGCACTCACTACTCTCATCTACACTCACATTCACTCACAACCCTAAACTCAAATTTCTAGCCTAGGTCCCTTGATCTTTTTGGGATACTCATACAGATGGCCCCCTAAACCTACCAGCCCTAGGGTTATGGTTTGGCTAAGACCACTATATAGAGGACCCAAAATGGGGTTTCCATTGGTCCATGGCTTGTTGGTGATGGTTGGTACCTCAAACCAAAAATACCCATCTTGGCTTTTTACCCCTAAAACACCCCCTAATTACCAAAATGCCCCTCTTGGGCTCAAAATCCCAAACCCATCTCGGCCTTTTACCCCTAAAACACCCCCAAATTACCAAAATACCCCTCCATAGCTCGACATCTTGGCCTTTTACCCCTAAAACACCCCCTAATTACCAAAATTCCCCTCTTTGGCCCAAACATCTTAGTCTTTTACCCCTAAAACACCCCCAAATTATCAAGATACCCCTCCATAGCCAAAAATTCCAAAAATTCCCAAAATATCTCAATAAAACCTAAATATTCCTACTTTCATTTTTCTAAACTATCACATGACCCAATTTGGCCAATTTGTCCATCTTTAACCAAAACCCCCAAATTTGCCTTTGAGGGCCCAAATTTTCCCAAATTAAACTCAAATGCCCATCGATTTGACCTCAATTGACCCCAACTCTAATCCTAAACTCAAATTAACTTTTGACATGGCCAAGATAAACCAAATCTAAGCTTAATTGGCCATTATTTGAGCCCAATTTTGATTTAGATCAAAACCCCAATTTTGACCATATGACCTAATCTCACCAAATT